>PVKC010012227.1:0-16051 GCA_004027635.1 Crocidura indochinensis
GCCTCCCCTCTGCATTTGATCTTAGCCAAAAGGCCGAGAAGCGATAGTGTCTCCTCTCTAAACAGGGACAATGCTAAAGGGGTCTACCTCACAAAGAAAACTTGGGGACCCCCTTTGGGGCCAAATGCCTGGAGTTGTCGGTGCTTTCCAGACCCTAAGCCTGCAGGGAGGGATGCACTCCAATGAGACTTTGTTTTCAAAAAGAGGAAGGAAAGACTAATGTTCCTGCTGCAAGCTACAGAGGGAATTCGGAAGGCAGAAGGCCATTACTCAGCTTGGAATCTTGCCAGGGCTTATGATATCATATTTATTTGCCAAGAAAAACACCTCCCTCCTTTCTCTCTCTCTTGAAGGCAGTGAAGGGAGTCGAATTCTGATCCCATTTGGTGTGGGAGGGTTAGAGGCACAGATGGTGCTTACCGCCCAGAAAGACCCTTTCCATTGCTAACGGGCAGCCAGCACCATGGACAAAGGAAGGTCTGGGTCCCTGAGGAGGCTCTCTCCCTCTCCACACTCCACCCAGGCAGGCCAGACCTCCTGCCACACTGCACAAGAGGGTGGGAAATCTGACACATTCCTCTCCAGTGCTCCAAACACAATTAAGAGCAAACAGAAGAGGTGGAAAAATCCCTGATAGGAGCCAGAGTGATAACACAGCAGGTAGGATGTTTGCCCAACCTGGGCTCTATCCCCAGCAACCCATATGGTTCTCCTAGCCTTGCAGGAGTGTTTCCCGAGCACAGAGCCCGGAGTAATACCTGAGCATGCCCAGTATGGCCTCAAAACAAACAACAACAACAAACTCCCCGATGAAATCCACCAGCTTAGTCAACAATATGCCTCCCTCCCCCAAGCCCCCCCATCCAAACCTCTACCCCCTAGTGACAGTGAAACAGAATTTGTTTGGGAGTTCTTAGAGCCATGAGGTACCCACCATCCCCACGGAGGAGTCAGAGGAGATGCCTCCTACCCTCCCAGCATCAGCATGGAAGCAAAGGGAGGAACTGACCCCGTGCATCGTGGAGTAATGTGGTCTGAGCGTGCCACACTAGAGGACAGGGACAGCAATAAGATGTGGTGGAGAAAGTCCCATTCTTCTGCCCTAGCCAGACAGCCTGGGCCAAAACCAGAAGCCTGAAGCTCAGTCAGAGAAGCAAGTTCACAGTAAGCTTTTGTAAAGCACTGGGGAGCCCGTACCTGTACCTAGAGAGATTGTCTAAGAACCGAAAATTACAGAGAGGTCCAGGGCCAGAGAACAGGAGTCATCTTGGGAGTGAGCCAGACTAGGATGTAGTTCTGGACTGCAGGACATGACCACCCCAACACCCTGCTCAGGGCCTGTAGCATACAATCCCTCTCCACCATGGTGGCATGTACAAGATGACTACAGGCACACTCTGGATGCCCTGCAAACCCCCTGCAGTCTAGCTCTCAGAGGCTGCACCCCAGGACAGCTCTGTGGCAAGTCCATCATCTCATTTACCAGAAGGTCCTGAGGGGCCACCTCCACATTGTTCATGCTGAATGTCAGCTACATTAAACTAACACATTCACATCATTGAAAAACCCTATTTACACATAATAAACATGGGGATAGATGCCACAGAGGAAATAATATAGTATTGATTAAAACAATGGCCTGTAATGCCTCTTGAAACTCGGCAGGCCCCAGCAGTTTCCACTGCAGGCTCCCTCCCTGGCAGTCCTGGGGAATGTCACTCTCTTACTGTGAGGGAGGAGCCTTCACACAAGCCAAGCCATGGGCAGGACAGCAAGCACCTCTCCAGGGGTACCTGGGCATAACCAGGACCATCGCTGGCTGTATCTGCTAGCCTGGTCCTTGAAACTCCTCTGCAGAGGGCAGGGGGTGGGCTTTATGCCCTGAACCAGAGTGGACAGCCCAGAGGGGTTCTGAATTATTTGCTTATGTTGCCCAGCTGGAAAGCTGAAGAGCTGGACATGATAATAGGTCTGATACCAAAGAACATGCAGTGCATTCCCTGGTCATTGGTTCAAGTGCCCATGTGAGGAGCAGCAGGAGGGCAGCTCTGTCTAAAAGGCAGGGGGCACTTGATCAGTCATGACTGGCCAATGACCCAGGTTGGCACCTGCAGGAGGCACCTGAGACAGGCTGTTATGTGTGCCCTGCAGATTTGGAAGTGACTGGTGCTTAGTTATAGAAGATCTTTGAAAGCAGTACCTAGTCTTGCAACCCAAGGAGTATGTTTCCCAAGGAACGCCCACCTTCTGCACAGTCAGAGGAGAAGAGAAGGAAGGGCTGAGTGTGCAGATGAGCATGTCAGAAGGAGGAGACATATGCAGATGAGTGTGTCAGGGGGAGGAGGCACAACAGGGGATGGCCCAAGGGGAGCCACTCCATGCTGAGGAAATGAAGGGTGGAGGGAGAGTGTACCCACGTCCCCTTTGGTCTCTGTATTGCTTACTGATTGGGTGGCTGAGGTTGTCACCTCAGCTTCTAATCTATACACCCAACATTTGCCCTACTGTGGTGCATTGTCTGTAGGAGACATCACAGAAAAGCAAGAGAAACAGCAGGGTGCTCTGGCCTGGGTGTATAGAATCTCAGTAGAGACCATAGACATCCTGCGTTTAAGAGAGGTATTTTTGGTGGTCAGCCTCTTCAGTCATGGGATGTAGGGGCACCTTGGCTTCAGGCTCAGTCATTCTTTCCGACTCTTTCAGATTCAGGAAGTGCAGACTTGCTCTGTTTTCATGTGCTCTCATGGGAGATTCCACTGAACACTCTGCCATTCCTGCACTAAGTGCTTCCTCCTGGTAGCATCAGGCAGCTAGCTCAGGGACACCTACTCACATGGGCAAGGCAAACACCCACACACAGTTCTCAAGGCTGGGCAAGGCAAAGGCTAGTTCAACTAGGGACACTGGGCAGACATCTGAGTCACAGAACAGGTTGTGTAGGTCTGCGCAGGGAAGCCAGTCCCAAACTAGAGAGGAGAAACCTAAAGGATTGAAGTTCAATGATTTGGTCACACACAGGCAGCTGGGCTTGGGTAGTGTGGTGGAGTCAGGTGGATGTGGTGTGTGCAGAGACCAATTGCAGATAACCTTGACTTGACCTTGACATACTGCTTAGTCACTCACTCTCTCTCTCTTCTCCTGTCCAGGTCTATGATTTAGAAGTCAGGAAGCCATGTGGGGTGCAGGTACTTAGTAAGTGGTACCTTCTCCCTCTGTTGTGTCTTCCCCTGGCTTCCTCATTCTTTGTTCTTTGAGCTTTGGAGGGACAGAGGCCCTACCTAGAGATGCTCAGTGCTTACTCCTGGCTCTGCACTCAGGAACCACTCCTGGCAGGACTTGAGAGCCTCTGTGAGATGTGGAGATCAAATCCAGTTGGTCACACACAAGTGTGTTAATTCTGGTGCCAAGTGTTTTACTTGGGCTCTGGAGCTCAGTAAGGAGACCAGAGCAGGAGATCCTGAAGTCTGGTTCTTTCTTCCCAGACATAGAGGGGAGTCAGGCACCTCCTGGCTCTAGGCAGTTCTGCCCCTTCCCACTCTGACATACTTTGACACTGCTGACTAATGCCCCGGATCAAATATGTACACAGGACGGGAGTCTAAGCCAACAGCCAGACCGCGGGTTAATCCTCTGTAAACAAGGCAGAGCTATCCACTCTGCCAATCCCCACGATGCTTACCAGCCCTCAAGAAAAGGGGTGGTTTCTGCTATCTGCTCCCTAAAATCTCATCCATGAGTAGCAGTAGGACAGAAAGTAGTCACTTCCTGTGTGCTGGGGGTGGAGGTCCTGGACCAGAAATGGCTACCCACCCACAGAGCTCCCAGGAATGCCCCCACATGCTTTGGTGGAAACAGGAGACAATGCTGTCATCAGGGATGAAAGTTTTGCACACATTGGGATGCTGAGGTCTCAGCCCTGCACTGCCAACCTCCCAGATCCTACCAGGTGTAGCACTGGAGTCCCAGAGCACCTATAACTGTGACCGCAGTGCCCCTGGTGCTGCAAGACCCCCAAGCAGCTCAGTCCTAGTATTAGACCATTCACGGGACTAGTCAAGGTTCATAGCATGGGAGGGTTTCCTACAGACCAGCAGGTCACAGATCACCGGACCCCACTGTACTTGTGCCCCGATTCTGAGCAGACTCAAAGCTTGTTCCCAGGGGTTCCCATCCTGCTACAACCAGAGGAATGACCCAGCATGACTGATCTGTGTCCCTAGAGAGTTCTCTCCAACTGTCAGGAACTTTGGATTGCTGGCATCTTTCTCCAAGATAGGCAATGTGGTCCTACGGTCCTCCCAGGCTGGTCTCCAGGTTGATGAGGGGCAGAAAACACTGCCTCTGAGACCACCACAGCCTATGCATCCGGGAGTCATTGTCAGCCAGTTTCTCATCCATATCCCTGATCTCAGGATGCTGGTCAAGGACCTTCTGGGGAACTTCCTAAAATTAGCCTTCCATAGTCATCTTTAGTAAGACACAGTGAGCAATTGCCCTAACCTTCTTCTCCCAGAGAATCTCCCAGCAAGAGCTCACCCCTCATACTGCCCAGTCCCCTCTGGTATCCTACCCAATTCCTCTAGCCCCCTTTCTACCCAACCCATCAAGGGGAGTGGGTTGCTCTGCTTTTGCTTGTCTGGGGAGGTCTAAAACCAGATGAGTCCCTTTGTGTGGAACAAGGCGGCATGGCCAGCTACATAAGTGATTGCTGAAGAAACAAATAAAATAAATAAACACAAGCAGCCTCCAGGAGCCAGCATCACTGCTTGCTGTGAAGTAAGTGGTGAATTCAATTTAATTAGAAAATTCAGAGTTGGGGGTGAGGCTTAAGGCAGGTTTCTGGATCAGCCAGCATACTGGATTCCTACCTCTGCCACTGGTTCTTCTTGCCCCTCAGCCTTGTGCCTGCTAGCCCATGAGGCCTCCCACCCACAGGATGGGCACCAGCCAAGCTCTATGTTTCTGTTCCAGATACTGACTCCAGAGTTCGAGGCCTGGAAACAGTGCCGACTCAGGAAACTAGGGAAGGGGTGATGCAGCCCCCCACTCCCTGCACCCCTCCTCTGTGTCTATGAAACAAGGGCAGTCATAAACAGCAGCTGCAGTTGTGTGATGGTGAATTTGTGACTCTCTGCAAACTTGCCCTCGTGTAAGGGCCACCCTTAGTGATACCAGTCCATAGAGGGACAGTATTGAACTACACCCAACCCTCAAACCCAGTAGGATGGAGGCAGCCAGTGGCCTGGTCCAGGGAGCTGATGGGTGACAGAGGCACCCAACCTTATCCCTGTGTCCAGGTGGTGTAGAGGAGAACCATGATCAGAGTCAGCTGGTGCCATGTCAGAAGTCACAGCATTGAGTCCACAGAGAGAAAGCCCAGGCCATGGGGAGGCTGTAGGCCAGCCCGCCTTGCATTAAGAAAGAGAAGACACAAGCCAGACGGAAGGGGTCAGGGAGTGAGTCCCCAGCAGGATCAGTAGAGATTGCATCTATAGCTCAGCCACTGAAAAGTCCAGCAGGGCCTGCTACAAGTTGTCCTGCTCAGTCTAAGGGGCTGTGCCAAGTCCCCAGAGTGTACATACCTTTACAGAGAAAGGTAGGAATACAACTCTCATTTTCATAAGGTCGGTGGAGGTGAGGGACATAAAATTGTGAGGACATTTCATTGAGTTTCTGTCTCCTTTCAAGTCATAGGCCAGCTGGCCAGCGCTGTGGGGAATAGCCAAAGGACTGGCAGCTACAAGGACCCCAGAGGTCCTTGACACACAGACTCCACCACCAGATTGAGGAGTGTCTCACACCTGCCCACCTCACAGCAATGGGAGCTATTTTTTATATAAATCATTGCTTTAAAAACTTAATTTAAGACCACAGCTGTTTCAGGTTGTCTTATAAGAATTTAATTGGTATGTAATAGCATTGTTAATTAAACACAAATCAATAGTTTAAAACAAGTAATTGATACTTAATATGAATGGGAGAAACTTTGTTCTGATATAATTAACTCATATTAAATAAGCAATGAACAAGCAATTAGGCCTTTACAACAATGTAAAGTTTATAGTTCTTTAATAAACTTAGAATTAGCAGGCTCTGAGCTTCAGAAATTATGAAACAGGTATTATTGGGCTATGAAACATTTATTACTTGTCCTATAGGGCCAGAGCCATGCACTCATCTGGATGAATAAATCTTTACTATTCTTCTCTTCAGACTTCTGTTCTCTAGAGGTGTATTGGACACTGTGGTCTTATGATGGATGGGCCTGCGTAGTGCTTGCCCAAGAGCTGAGATGTTAGCAGAAAGCAGAACCAGGCAGAAGCAACAGAGAAGGCAGGAGATGAGCAGAGCTAGATATGACATGTAGCCTCCATAGCTGGGGAGAATGTGTGCTGATGGACAGACACCCTGAAAAAGGTCCTTGGCACAGACTAACAGAGGCAAACTACTTCTGACCCTGATTTGTGAAGCTGTTCTGTCCCTGCAGTTATGCATGAGGCCCCCTGAACATCAGTACTCAGATGTGCTCACAGACCCCTTCCTTGGCCATGACTCCCCCTTTACCTATACCCCAGTCTCTCTTTCTCTCTCTTTCTTCTCTCTCTCTTTCTCTCTCTTTCTCAATGGAGTCACCTTCTAGAGTACTGACATTAGGTCTGCATCACATGCATTTGGGATCAAAGATATGACCCCAACCCTATACTGTCACAGCTGGACCTCACTTCCCTGGTCTGAACACCTGTGCTTGATCCCAACAACTGAGTCAAAGGCAGCCCTGGGATAGAACCTAAGCTTCATGGCCCCTGTGGCTTGAACCATCACATCATGTTTTCCACTGACACCTTTAGACCTGTCCTGCTAGTGACTAATGCTCTCTCCAAAGCTGCACCCCTGTCTTGCTGGCAACAAAGACCCCCTCTTTTTGTTTCTCTGCAGTGAGTCCATGTCTATAAGATGATACCCAGCTATTAACCCAAAACAAAGGCATCTTCCTCCTTCCCATAAATCTCCTTTGATATTTAAAAGTCCACCTAGACAGGTACTTTTGTCTCTCTTTCAACTTTCCCCCTCCTGGTATTGGGAATTGGTTTAATAAAGAAAGGAGTTCTGGGGCCAGAGAGATGGCACAGCGATGGGGTGTGGTTCGAATTCCAGCATCCCATATGGTCCCCTGTGCCTGACAGGAGCAATTTCTGAGCTGAGGGCCAGGAGTAACCTCTGAGTGTCACTGGGTGTGACCCAAAAACCAAAAGAAAAAGGGGGAAAAAAAGTTCTGGCTTTTGGTTGAGGCTGAGACCACGAAGCAAAAAGCCACAGATACCATGATTATCCTTTTCTGATTGGCTTGGTTTATGAATCCTTAACCACTACCCTGCTTCTTCAGACCCATCTGTATAGAGATCAGAGATATGGTGCATAGCATGATCTCACAACTCGTGGATTTTAGTTTACACGTGTTATCTGTGACAAGTATGTGACAAATATGAGGGTAAACAGGTGAAGGTTCCTGCTTTTTGTCTGTTCCATCATCTCTTCCACATAGCATGGGGTACTTTCTGGCCCAGGGCTGAGTCCCACCTCCCCTTGGTTCTCTCTTTTGACTACACCCCAAAACCCCACCCTCATTCCATCTGCACTCCACACCCACACACCATGCTCCATCTGGAAGATTCCAGGACCTGGATCCCAGATCCCAGACAGTCCTGCTGTCTCCCCGATAATATGTTGTTGTTGTTGTTGTTGTTGTTGTTCCGTGGCTGGCTATCACATCCCCACTTCCCATACCCGCTAGCCTGCTCCATCTTGCAAAGATCCCAGCGGCTTCTCTCTACTCCTCAGCAGACTCCAATGGAAAACGCTCTCGATTAATAAATTTCTGCCGCATGCTTATTAGCGCCTCGTAATGTAGCCACCTAAATAATTAAGACTAACCCACACGTGTCAAATTAAATGAGCCAAATACATTGAGAAATTGCCTCATCCTCTGTTTCTTTTATTAATCAGTTTTTTTTGGGGGGGGGGCATTTTGGAAACTTCTTTTCCTGCTCATTTGCAAAACTCAACTGGGACTAATGAGGTTCTTATAACTCTTGAAATATGTGGCTTCTTTCCTTGGGAATTTTCCTGGTGGTGGGGATCAGGGGGCCCTTCTTTCTTCTCTGGCACCTAATGGGTTGGGGGAATGGTGGCAGAAAGTGCCAGCATAGGTTATCTGGATTCAGTAAGTGTCTGCCTTCTCTATCTCTCCAGGAGTGAACCCTGAAAGCACAGGGGTGTCCAGGGAGAGTTACAGGCTCATTGTCCTAAATTCACCCTGCTTTTGTCTCCTACTCCTCTTCCAAGCTCCCTCTGAGCTGGTTCCTGGGCTCCATCCAGAAACCCAAATTTGCTTTCTCCATAGGAGGTAAAGAGGATGTGCTTCGACAGGATAAAAAGTCCATGGGAATTATAATAGCAGCCGTCTGCAGTCGTATGTTCTGATGATGAAGGATCAGAGCAATTAGAATGGGCTGGTAACTGCCTGCCATCAGCCTGTTGAGGTTTCAATAGCATCTCAGGCACGAGGCTATTGTAAGCTGGAGCCAGAGCCCTGCTCCCAGCTACTTCTGCTGGCCCCCTCCTGGCCAGCAGCATTGCCACCTCTCCAAGGGAGCTGTCCCAAAGCATCCACAAATAGAGTGAGTAAATATCAAAGGATCTTTGATCCATCCAGGCCCTCTGCAGAGCAGAGCCCCTGGAGAAAGGGCCAAGGCCTCGGATGGGGAAACTTAACATCATCAATTTGGGTGCTTGAGATGTAAAGGCTGTTTGAAGTGAGGGTGGGTTAGCCGTGGTTCCAACAAGCGAGTGTGGAGAGAAGCATGAGCTGTGAGCACCTTTGGAGAGGTGGCATTCAGATCTGCTGCTCTGCCCTCCACTGGTCTTCAAATAAGCCCCTGTAAAGCATCAGGAGATCAAAGCCAGTGACCTCCCGGGCCTTGTCACTATGACACCACTCCCTTACTTTGTCTTTCTCTAGGGCAAGAGTGACCTCTCTATGTCCCAGGGGCCCTTTCACCTTTCTGCCCACAGTTGGTGGACCTGGGCAACAGGAGGTGGACATGGATGGAGAGTTGAGAATGAGAGGCACCCTGGTCTCCTCTCTGCCTGGATATGGGGTTGTCTAGGTGCAATTGTTGTGAAGGAAGGCAGAGGTTTTGCCATGAGATGTCTTTGGTGGGCACCCTCCCTCCCCATGAAACCAAGGAGAGAACTTCTGGGTATCTGGAGGCTTAACAAGACCCTGGTAGAGATGCTGCTTCATCCCTCCCCCTTGAAATCATCCCTTGTCCCTTTGCTCAGTGTTTGCAGGCCGTCTGTTGTGTCTGTGTGTTTCTAAACTGAGAGGGCAGGGCAAAGAGCCAACGATAATTATGGGCAGTCATTGCATATCTTTGAACTTTTATTTTCTTGTCTGCATATGTGGCTCTGCAGTGACCCAGCTGCCACCTCTTGGGGTTGAGCAGAGACAGTGGGTGCGTTCAGCTTTCAGAGTCCATAAAGTCTTTAAGACAAGTCAGATCAAAGGGTGAGTTCTAACCATAAGGACTCATCTCCTGCCCGTGGTGTTCAGGGATCACGTGCATGGCAGGCCTGCAAAGACAAAGGAGAACAAGCAACTGCCACTTGCATTTGCTCCTTGGAATTGTTCTGCCTTATTTTTCTAGTTGGGTTAAAATTTTCTGGGAGCAGAGTCTGTGACTCCTCTCTCCTAGCCCTCTAGTCTTTGAGACAGTGTGCAATAGATCAAAATAAGGAGGCCCCAAAACTCACTCTCTCTCCCTAACCCTCAATCTCTGGTCTGTCCTCCAAATCACCCCAATTACTACTTTATTCCAAAGAAATTTTCCTTGTGACTTGCCACTAGCTAGCTGGACACTGCCTTTTCTCCCACACACCTAAGCATATTCCCCCAATGGAATCTGGGAGTCATCCCCAGGTTGAAAGGTCAAAGACCACAATAACTTATTGGGAAATAATTACTGGGGAACTCCACAGCCAGGCTGCCTAGGGGCCAGCTCCTGGCTCTGCCCTGCCTGCTTATCCCTCAGAAAAGTCTAGTGAGTACCCCTTCTAGTAAGGTTGATCCATCAACCCTTCTCAAGTGATTTGGGTATCCAGTATGGAATCAGATGATCTTGGGCCATCATTTCATGCAAGTTAGTTAGATAGGGCAGCAGTCTAGCTTCTAAAGGCAGTAAACTTTATATCCCCTCCAGAAGGGTCTTCGGGGCCACCTTGTCCCCATTTCACCCTCTTTTGTTTTCTTCCAGAGTTGGGCCTCCAGAAGAGAGGACGCTGCCTGGTGCTCGGCTACATGGCCAAGGAAAAATTTCGGAGAATGAATGAAGGTTAGTAGGAGCTTGCTTACACTGGGGGGGGGAGGGCAAGGTGGGTTGAGGAAGGGAGATAAGAAGTGGGGCCTTTTCACTCTCAGGCCAGAAATCAATATGATAGCATGTCTGAAAAGACAGGGAGTTTCAGCTGAGTTGCTAAAAGTGCTCGCCTGATGCTGTGGGGAACTCCAGAAACAGCATTTTCTTACCCTCCTCAGACACCCCCTTTTCCTCTCCTCTCTTAGCCCTGCCTTTTGTTCCCCTATGCACTGCAGTGAATCCATTTTTATCATCTTTACCACGCCCAACCTCTCTGCCTTCCTCTTCAGTCTTTCCACTATCTTTTGTTAGTTTGTTTTTGTTTTTCATTTATTTGGGGGTCATCCCTGGTGGTACTCGGGGTTTACTCGTGGCTCTGTGCTCAGGAATCATTCCTTCCAGGGCTCAATGAACCATATGAGTTGCCAAGGATTGAGCCTGAGTCAGCTATATGCAAGATAAGCATCCTACCTGCCGTACTATCACTCTAACCCCTTTCCCATTTCTTGAGTGCCTATTGAATCAACAGGTCACTGGAAGAGTACGACAGCAGAGGAGGCTGTTTTCATTCTCTAAGAACTTAACTCAGAGCCTGACTTCATCCCCTCATGCTTCCTTCTGGGTCTTTCTGCCTTCTTCTTGTCCTGTGCCTCTCCTCTGAGCTTCAGCTGGGTCACAGAAGGCTTGGAGAAGCTATTGCCATTGACACAGAGGCTGCTGTCTGAAAGGAACGCTGTCACTTTGGGGCCTGCCATAATAAAGAGTCTATCCCTTCATCCCCAGCCATCTGTCTCTGTGCCACCAGAATTGCACTCCATCAGACGCCATAGCCTGTTTGTCAGGATCCAAAAGAAGATCAACAACTGCCATTTAGTCATTAAAGGCAGACAAACGAAGCTCTAGACTGAACAAAGGTCCCTCTGCTCCCAGATCTAGGGTCTCTGCAGCCTCACGCTCACTCCAGGCATCTGTATCGACCTTCCCTGGCCCCAGAATGAGCTCCTTTGTCTTCTCCAGCTGGCTTTCTCCCCAACTCTCAGAGGTCAACATTTCCCATTCCCCACCCACCTGGGGCTCCCAGGCCCAGTGCTTTGCCAATTTTTGGTTTGTTACCGCACCCTTTAGGGTGACAGTTTGACAAGTGTTAGTCCAGCACTCAGGCACTAGGAGTGTTTGTTCCCCACCATGTGCAGCATGAAAATCAACAACCTAAAGAAATCACACACACCCTAGTTTGTAGATTGGGAGCCCCCCACCAAGACACACACACACACACACACACACCTGCTTCTGCCTCCTGCCAGTCTCCCTCCATCTATCCCTGACTGTTTCTTTGTCTAACTTCACCTTTTCCTTCCCAATCTGCCTGCCCCCTGCAGAGCACACTTAGCGATTGCAACTCCTCTGTGGCTAGGAGACGTCAGTCTCTGTCCATGGTGCTGAGGAGAAACGCCTTATCTGCAGAAACGAGGTTCACAGGGAATGAGAAGGCTGAAAAGTCAGGCACTGGTTGAACTTGAGAGCTTCTGCCGTACTATTCGAATCCAGAAAAGGGAAACTGAGTCTGGATCATGGGGTCTGGAAAAGAGAAAATGATGTTCTGGTGAGTCCAGGTGGCTCAGGATGCTTAGTATGCAGGGGCTACCTTAAAGTGCAGTTATGGTTGCTTAAAACAATGTGTGTTGGGGCCAGAGAGATAACATGGAGGTAGGGTGTTTGCCTTGCATGCAGAAGGACGGTAGTTCGAATCCTGGCATCCCATATGGTTCCACGAGCCTTCCAGGAGCAATTTCTGAACACAGAACCAGGAGTAACCCCCGAGCACTGCTGGGTGTGACCCCAAAACAAATAAACAAACAAAAAATGTGTTCAGGTAGCTCTGGAGATGGTCCAGGATGGAAGGTTCCTGTACAGTAGAGGTCAAATGAGAGGATTTTAAAGAATCTGTGCACAGTGTCCTCTCTGGGGAGAGAAAGAGCAAGCCCTCTAAGGTTTCTTCTCACATGGACACTTGTCTTATTGGATTAGCACCTTCTGCTATGTCCCTGAGCCCTCATTACATCTGAAAGCTGATTCCCTGTAACATGAACAGAAGTCATTGTTCAGTCCCAACAAGGGGTCTAGATGTATTTACCAAAGCAGAAAAAAAAACAGTGTGAAGAGTCAGAGCCAAGGATTTAAAAGGTGACAAAGGGTCAAAGAGATAGTATAGTGGGTAAAGTTCTTGCTTTACACATACCCAATACATCTCTGGAACTGCACAGAATATGAACACCCAAAACCCACCATGAGTGATTCCCAAGTACAGAGCCAGAAGTTAAGTCCTGAGCACCATCAGGTATTACCCAAACTGCCACCTAAAAAATGACCTTTAACAATTTTATTTTGTTTTGTTTTTGTTTTTGTTTTTGGGTCACACCCGGCAGTGCTCAGGGGTTACTCCTGGCTCCATGCTCAGAAATTGCTCCTGGCAGGCACTGGGGACCATATGGGGCACCGGGATTCGAACTGATGACCTTTTGCATGCAAGGCAAACGCCTTACCTCCATGCTATCTCCCGGGCCCCAACAACTTTAACTTTAAGTAGAAGGCACCCCTTAGATATTGTGGGTGGTTTTTATATGTGTTGATTTATGTATTTATGGTACTATTAGTATTGTCTGCACCATTGATCCTACATACTATTTAATAAGGGCGTCAGGGAGGATTCAAAGGGGAAAGGGAATAAGACAGGATCTCCTAACCTTTGAAGACAGTTAGCCTTACTTTATGCAGCAATGACGCTAAGATAGTCTGTTTTATTTTCTTGTTAAACAATGGGAAGCTGCCCAAATAAAGCCTGTTCTCTTGGAGTCTTCTCTGCAACATAAGTCATTCCCTACATGCCTATTCCTCCACAGTGATTATGACTGACTTGGTTAAAAAGTAAGCAATCCCATGAGGCTGGAGTGGTGGTGCAAAGCAGTAAGGCCTCTACCTTGCTGGCGTTAGCCTAGGCCGGGCTGTGGTTCAATCCCCAGAATCCCATATGGTCCCCGAAGCCAGGATCAAATTCTGAGCAAATAGCCAAGAGTAACCCCTGAGCATTACTGTATGTGCCCCCCCCCAAAAAATAAGTAATCCCAGCACCAGAAAGATAGGTCTTGCCTCACATAAGTCCAAACCTGGTTCATTTCCTGATACTAAATATGGCCCCCCCAAGCATCATCAAGAGTGATCCCTGAACAGAGGTAGGAGTAAGCCCTGAGTACCTTTAGGTATGACTCAGTATTCAATGAGGATGATGCTAATGATAAATAATACCTTATTTCCCCACTCCGACCTTTCTTTTTGTATAGACCAACTGACAATATAGCATACTTACAAAGAAGGCAGCTCCCAAGGCATCAAGAATATCCAGGAACTATCAGAACAATTACTCAGCCCTACCTTTCTCCCCCTCACCTCCCAAATGCCCCAACACACACACACACACACACACACACACACACACACACACACGCACGCACGCACGCACGCACGCACATTCACTGTCTCACTGTCTTTCTCTCTCAGTCACTCTTTCTCTGCTGCTGGAAAGCCAAAGAGACAAGGAGGTAGAAAGTGAGAAAATTTGCCCTGTGTGCTGGTTACAAGAAAAATACATAGCAGAAGGGTGGGAGAGAGGAACTCAAGCAACACAAACTAAAACAATTTTGACTATGAAAAAGAAATGGCATGGGAGAGATGAGGAAACCTGAAAGGTGGGGATCCCTCAGCTCTGCCTTGATATCCCAAAGGCTGTATTATCCATGGGTTTCTCTTTCCAAAGGCCATGTGTCCAAACTCCTGCCCATCTGCAGATAAGAGGCATCGGCCAGCATAAAGAGCTGTTTTATGGTTTACAATTATCTTGTACTGATACTCAAAATAATTATAACTTCCACATATTAATAATTGAACTGGAATAGCAGCCATGATGATATAGATCAAAGAACAGAAATCTCCATCAACACTGAACTCACATCCTGGGATAAACTGAACAATTGGGCAAAATAGTAAAATAATAATAATGATAATGACTATTTTTCTCTCAGATGCTGGCCTTAGTGAGCTATTGGGACAATGAGCTGCTTCTTCCATTAGAGAGAAAGTGGGGGTGGTTATATTTCCAAGTAGAATAAATAGAAAAGACCTACTTGCACTGTATTAAAGCATATTTGTTCTATTTAATAGTGTCTAGTAGAGCGGCTGTTATCCAAGGAGAAGTGGTTCCCTATTTCATTTTTCTCCTTGTTAATGTATCTCCTTTATATTTTTCTCTCTCCTTCCATTTCCTCTTCCTCAGTACATGCCAAAATAATAGTAATAATAATATCAGCTTGAGAAGGAGCAAGAAAAGAATAATGAATGAACAGGAGTTTTATGGATCTGGGGTTTATTATAAGCTAGAGTAATCGCAATTGGTGCCGTTAAACTACACGCAGCAATAAAAAGAAAACACTATTCAAAGATCGTTTAAGGAGGCATGTGATCGTCCATGAGAGGTTTGTCCTATTTGGGAGCACTTAATAGCTTCTCAGAGAGAATCTGCAGCATTCGCAGAAATAAAGTGGTTGTGTGTATGTATATGTGTATGTGTGTGTGTCCCCTGTTTGGACCTCAAATGTCTCAGGTATCAAATGGACATGGGAAGAAAATACAGGGAAAGCAGACAAAACAAGAAAGTGTGAAGAGAAAGAGCACTGTCTCATTTGCTTAGTGTCATCATTTTTGTTTTATTTTTTTGTTTTGGTTTGGTTTTTGGAACCCCTCTGGCAGCACTCAGGGGTTCCTCCTGGTTCTTCGTGATGCTCAGAAATCGCTCCTGGCAGACTTGAGGGGACCATATGGGATGCCGGGATTAGAACCACTGTCCTTCTGCATGCAAGGCAAACACCCTACCTCCATGCCATCTCTCCTGCCCCAGTGTCATTATTTAGGGGCTAGACAATACAGTGGGTAGAATACTTGCCTTGCACATAGTTGACTAGGCCACACACAGCCCCCTGTATGCATCCCCACCCCCAAATCCATTAGCAGTGATCCCTGAACACCAAGTCAGAAATAAGCCTGGAGCATTTATTTTTAAGGGTGACCCCAAAAAATAGCATGCTGCTTTAAATAAGAACTGCAGGAGCTCCATGTCTGATAGCTTCATGAAAGCCTCCCCTCAAATATAACACAGCTGGAGTGGAGCAGTAGTACAGTGGGCAGATCATTTGCCTTGCATTCAGCCGACCTGGATTTGATTGCCACCTTCCCATATAGTCCCCTAAGCACCACCAAGAATAATTTCTGATCACAGAGTCAGGGATAATCCCTGAGTACCACTGAGTGTAACCAAAAAAAAACAAATAATAATAACAAAAACAACTAATACTTAGTATCTAGTCTTTTCTGTGCTGGTGTAGTTCCAAGAACCAACAAGCTAAAAAAGTAACCAGGTGTAGTGGGTCCTGCTCTCATGGCTCCCAAAACACTTAGGGATATATCATAGTTCCTGCACCTCCGCACAGACCCTGCCTGACCCTCCCCTAAGTTTGACCTCCTTGTTCCCCACCCTTGTACCCCTGGAGGCAACTAGCCTATTTCTTTTGTCACACATGCCCTAACTG
>PVKC010012228.1:0-23966 GCA_004027635.1 Crocidura indochinensis
ATTGTGAAGGATGGTATAATGAAATATAAAACGGGGTGACTGGAACAACAGAAATGCATATTTCTTATAATTCAAGAAGTTAAAAATTTAAGATCAGTGTCTCATCAGTTTTTCTTCTTTTCTTCTCCATGATTCATTATCTTAACATTTTTGAATCTTAATTATTTTTAATGTAAATGCTGATCAAATTGGGTTAGGGTTCAACCTAGTATATCATTTAAGCTTACTCATCTCTCTTTTTTTAATTTTTTATTTTTAATTTTGAGAACAAAGATGCAAAGAAAGAGGACAAGGTAAAGTTACAGTGGAATGACAATCACCCATAAACAGAATTCACATAGGTCCCCTTGCTGATATCTTAACATTGAATTTTCAGCCAAAGAATATTAAGAAAAACAAAACAGAACCCATGTATAATTACTTTGTCCCTCAAGTCCTGGGATTGTGATACATATTTCCTAGCAGCATGTCAAGCATTCTAAAGCCATGAAACTTTATGTATCTCCTTAAATATTGAAGGCATAGTACTTCTTTACATTTCCATGTATGTCCATATTAGTTTAAGTTAGCCTCAAAAGTGGGTGTTTCTTTTTAAGGATAAGAGTCAAAGGAGCACAATAAAAACGGTGCTAGAGTGGCAATTCTTGTTTGCATCGGACCACCAAAATATGGGGGGCATGGAAAGGAAAATCCTCGGTCTAAATACAAGGGGACCAAACCTCTGATGTTTCCTGGCATAAGACCAACTCTAGGCTCCAGGAAAACTAGGTTGCCCAATCCAAGTCGTTGTCTGTAGTGCCAACTCACTTTTATTTTCCACACTGTCTCTGTTGCTGGTATCATGTTTCTGTGTTAAAGATCCTGGAATCTGCATATCCTATATTGCAGTTAGGATGGTGCATAGTGTCCTTTCGTTTCACCTTACAATTAAAGGGCAATGCAGAATGCCCTGTCCAGTATGCAGGTCGTTGATGTTCTTAAGTCTTTTCAGCGTTAAGGGAAGTCTCTTGTGAGTAGATCGATGTCAGAGCCTTCCCTGTAGGGCCTTCCCTGATAGAAGATTGCTTCCAGGTGTTGTTGTAAAGAACCTTGGATGTTTCCTATATTGTTTCCCTGGTTCAGGGGTGAATGGAGAATGCCCATTTTACTGAGGCCTGTGCCAGGTTATTATGCCAATGTTCAGAGTGTAAGGTCCCATTGCACTACAAGATTTGGGTGTTCCAATCTCTATTAGATAAGAATTTATTTGAGTGTAGGTATTTCCCATTTTGATATGCTGATGCAAACAAGGAACAATGCCACATGGGTTTATAGGCCCATATGGGGGATGCAAAAACATGTATAAAACTCCCCATGACATGGTTAAACATAAGAATTAAACTGAGGGATTCTTTCACTGAACAATTCTTGTTGAAAAGTTCACAAAGAGAAGAATAGAGAAAAAGTGGGGAAAATCTTCACTATTTAAGAGAATATTTAGTAAGAGTTAGCTGTCAACGAAAAAAAGATGTAAAATATTCAAAGCCATACGTGTACATCTTATGTCTTTTGAAACAGTTGGGAATTGTTAAATCCAGTGCACCACGCTGGTGTGTGATGAGGAATGTGCAGTATAGAAGTTGAAAAGGGTAAATGGGGAGTACTGAAGGTTGGGTTGATAGACTTAAAAAGTGAAAATAAGCATTACAGGAGTGTGCGAAAGGGCTATCGCCCCCCACGCGGTTTTGAACATGTAAACTCATAAGTTCTTGCTAGAGACTGCCTTAATAAAAATAAGTAGCTAATCTAGAACAAGGCTGTTAGAGGGGTACTGGGGTCGCCCCCGTCCTGCACCCTCCTCCTAGGCCTGGTTAAGCAGGCCCCCTCCGGCATGGCAGGGGCCTGCCGAGCCCCATGCTGCAGAAATTCCCAGCTCCCAGAAAGGGAATACTCATCTCTTTTTATTTTATATCTTCCATAAAACATGGTAGCATTTTTATTCAGGTGCATTATGGTTTCAGGTACAAATTTTTAAGATATTTAATGAGTCCACATAGCAAAGTTCAAATCTTGAATTTTTTTCTTTCCCTATTTTTCTTTCTTTCTTTTTTTTTTTGTTTTGTTTTTTGACTCACACCCAGGGACCCTCAGAGATTACTCCTACCCCTAGCACTGCAGTCAGAAATCGCCCCTGGTAGGCGCAGGAAAGAGACCATATGGGATGCTGAGAAATCTAAGTGGGGTCCATCCTGTGATGGCTGCATGCAAAGCAAACACCCACCGCTGTGCTATCACTCAGGCCCCAAATCTAGAATTCTTAAGAAAAATATCACGCAGATACTAGACACAATTCTATGTTTAGTAATTAGAACATGAATATGTTTGTGGTATATTAAAAATTAAATATGCTTACATATGCCTATTACTTCAGGAGAAGGTACAACCAAAATTATATAGTAACAAACCTCAATCTCAGAACATATGACTCTAATATCATACTTTTTAATTTCTTTTTCAGCTTTGTTCAAACATAGGATATATTATATACATATTTTAATAATAGTATCTTTATTATTTTTGTTTTGTTTTGTTTTGTTTTTGGGCCACACCCCGTGACGCTCATGGGTTACTCCTGGCTATTCGCTCAGAAGTCGCTCCTGGCAGGCACGGGAGACCATATGGGGAACCGGGGGATCGAACCGCGGTCCGTCCTAGGTTAGCGCAGGCACCTTACATCCAGCGCCACCGCCCGGCCCCTATAATATCTTTATTTAAGCACCATGGTTACAAACATGTTTGTAGAGTTTCAGTCATAAAAAGTACTTCTCATTCACCAATATAACCTAACTGTCCCCAATGCCCCCAGCTCTCTCTTCCCCCATACGGTTCCTGTCTTAAAGACAGGCATTCTATTTCTCTCACTCGTGCTTGTGAGTGAGATATAGTATGTATTAAGAAAATGCGATCTATTGAGTACATGTCTTTATTATAAGATTTGTGATTTTCTTTCGTCTGATCCCTGCTTGTTTCTATGAATATATGGTTATATACATGCACTTTTATATATGAATGTAAATCAATGTGATTCACCATAACCCTATGTTTTATAGTAGATCTGCTTTAAAATTTTTAAATTATAAAAAAGATGCAATTGTTGTTTCAGTATCTTAGGTGGCTATGCTCAAGCTAGTTCTATTTGTGCTCAGATATTACTCCTTGGCAGGATTATGTGGGTGCACAGATCTGTGAGGGACCAAATCGGTGCAGGGGATCAAATCAGGTCATCTGCTTACCAGACAAATGCCTTAGTTGCTGTGCTTTCTCTCTAGTCCCCCACACTCAATCTTTATGGAACATTTGCTGATGTCTTTTGCTCTCTCTTATATTAATAGCTTGAAACTTTCTCCAGTTTTAATAGAACAGGCTTTAGCTACCCAAGATTTCGCAAATGCTTGAAAGTTAAACGTACATTTGAAGCATCTTGGCAGCATGTTTTGTCAAATGAAGGTAGTGGAATCTGCCTGAGACTTCACAGCTGCCCTAATTAGCTGATACACTTCTGAAACTTTGAGAAGTCAAGAGCACAATCTGTTGTAGACATAATTTTGCAATGAACAAATATATAATATTTAGGGTTTATGGAAACAGTCCAGCACTATGTTCATGCGACTGAACAAGTTATTCCTCATATTTCAGATAATCATGTTCATTAAAATTAAAAACTGTTTTAACTTTAAGATATTTCAGTCTTAATCAACTTAGACTTAAAAATAGGCTAGGGATCTATGTTAACAAGGAGATGCTGTGTATTATAGTCATTTGTGTGTAGGATTTGAAGCAGAGCTAGTTTTAAATAGTGACTTTTCTGCACAACAGTTGTTGAAACTTAGACCTAAGTCTCTTGTTTACCATCTTTCTTGGAAACAGGCATAATGATATGGTTTTTTTTTCAACTACTGATTTGATCAAGCAAGCAGTCAATACTCTTGCAGTGTCTCTCACATAGGTAGCATTCAATGTCAAGGATATATTTTACCATGTACATATTTACATTGTTTCCCCAACTATTTCTAAAAATACAGTAGTGCAAATTAATGTTTTTGAAATTAAATGGAGCGTTCTAAGATGACAGAAGGTAAATAAACTGTCAAACTGTAAATGGAAAGGAGTACACCCTTTGCAAAATTTAAGAGTTCTAAAACTATACTCAAATAGGACATAGTTTACCAGAGGACTTACAGAACTTACTGAAAGCTATTAAAGGAATAATTATGATTGTAATTAAAGAAGTATACACAATAAAATTAGCCAGAACATTAAACATTGGGATGGATAAAGTTACATTTGTTTTGTTTGTGTTTGTGTTTTGTTTTGTTTTGTTTTGTTTTGTTTTTTGGGTTATACCTGGTGGCACTCAGAGGTTTCTCCTGGCTCTGTACTCAGGGATTTCTCCTGCTAGACTTCAAGGATCATATAGGATGTGGGGAGTGAACCCAGGACAGTTGCTTAAATTTTAAATGTCCTACATGCTGTGTTATCTTTCTGGCCCCTGACGTTTTTTTTAATACAAATTACTGATGCACTCAGCATTATACTCTCTTCATAGTGTGTCGTGGTTATAGAATGTTGGCAACTATGAAACTTGACTTTGAGTTTTGAGTTCTAAAATTTGGGGGAGTTCATTACTCCAGGACTGAACTGTTTGCCCATTTGATTGATAATGATCTTTGAGTGGGTGATCATGTGTGTTTGTGTGTTGGTATGTAAAATGCCATTTTACCACCTTTAGATTTTGGATGTGTATGACTTCATTATTAGATCTGTTGCTGTATAGTCATCTTAAACAAAGCTCTTTCTTTTTAATTCTATTAGATTTATAAAACAGAGACTAAGAGAAAAGGAAAGATCATTCTTTGAGCAAAGTCAAACTGTTTACAACACAGTTACAATACCTGAGTTCTATAATTGGCTTACCTTGATATTTAGAACTATTTTATGAGTCTTAAGATGTCTAGTGAAATACTGTATCTAAAAAATGGACTTGCTTAAAACATTGTCATGTCAAAATTTTCATATTTTATATTTAATTATACATCCACATGTGAATAGTATAGTGAGTTTCTTTATGTTATGAAATATTTACAAATTGGGCTGATAACCTTAAGTCTTCATATTGTTAATATGATAAATGTTATTCAAATATACTTCTGAACATTTTCTAGAAATAAAATACTAATTTGTCTTAAACTTACTGTATATGCATACTCGAATATTATACACCTAAAATGATCTTTCAAATAATTTATTGAGCACATATTTTATAATATAGTTAGTTATTTGTGAAACAAATTTTGACACCAGAGTTTTAGTTTGTGTGTTTCAGTAATAAACTAATAAACTTTTTTATGATTAGTGCAGAAGAAGGTAATCTAAACAAAGAATTTATGTAGACAAATAGAATATTTTTCTTTAAATATGTAGAAAGTGTAATTCTACAAGTGATAATATTTTGAGACCAATTTTATATATTGTTTATGTCATTCTTTAGAACACATAAGAGTTGACATATGTTTATCAGGATAATCACTTAAATGAAAATACTTTCTACTGATAATGTTTATAAAATTATATAAAAAGACTTTTCAAGTTTAAATTCAAGCCACAGAACAAGGTCTCATATATGTATATTAATCACATTCATATATGAATAATTCATATCTTCCAAAGTTTTCTTTTATTATTAATAAATTTCTCAAAAATATTAGTTTCAATAAAGCACAAGCATATTTATGTAAACAATGTCACTCCATTATCAGCAACAATATCATTCATGATTATATCCAGAGACAATAGATAGGAGGATTAGAAGGACACATCTATGGTAGGAAGCTTGCCTCAAAGCAATGAGAGTGCAGAGTAGAGAAGGGTCTACTATGAAAAGGACATTCATCATTCATGCCATCCCTTTAGTAGCAATTTTGCAAACAGAAGTGTCAAAAAAGTAAAGAGAGAGAGAGAAGGAGAGAGAGAGAAAGAGAGAGAAAATGTGTGAGAGAGAGGTAAAATGCTTGCCTTAAGTGCAGGCTGGGGAGTATGAGTGAAAGGGAAGAAGGCACCCAGGAGGCTGAGAGGGATTAACTTTGGTGGTGGGAAATGCTCACTCATAAAGGTTGTATTATATGTAATTTGTATGACTTTATATGTGAAAAAAAATTGTAGTATGAAAAACCTTGTAACCATGGTGTTTAATAAAATAAAAAATACAAAGAATGAAGTTGGCCAAATACTAATGATTAGTACAAGTATTGTTTATAGATGACATTATTTGGCGAGATTTAAATGGTGGTTCAACTAAAATGCTTAAGTATTTTTTTTTGGGGGGTCACACCCGGCAGTGCTCAGGGGTCACTCCTGGCTCCATGCTCAGAAATTGCTCCTGGCAGGCACGGGGAACCATATGGGGCACCGGGATTCAAACAGATGACCTTTTTGCATGAAAGGCAAATGTCTTACCTCCATGTTATGTCCCGGGCCCCAAGTATTTTTAAGGTTTTCTTTTTTTTTTTTTAAGGTTTTCAATACATGCAAAAATTTATTTAATATAAGTCTATTTAAAATTTAAAACTTGATTTTTTATTAATACAATTTGCAGATATGGTCAGCAAAAATAGCAGAAATATAATAGTTCTCACTTAGAATTCAAAAGGAAACCAGATAATGGTGATTTTTAATAGACATTTACGTTTTGGCTATTGAATTTTAATTAATTTGAAATATAATTTTAATATTAAATTAATTCTACTTTGGGTAGATGATAATTCATCACTTACCTCAAATAGAAGCTAATTATTTAGAGACTTTAATCATTTTCTACGAATACTATGGAGCATATGGGAACATCTGTATATTATATTTAAACTAGGTTGGAATAAATATTAAGTATAAATTCACAGAAAACAGTAGCAGATTGAGGTTAAAAATATATTCACAAAAGAATAAATATATTTCAAAAAGCATATCCTGGCTATTAATAAAAAGTGTGGGGCCGGGCGGTGGCGCTGGAGGTAAGGTGCCTGCCTTGCCTATGCTAGCCTAGGACAGACCGCGGTTCAATCCCCTGGTTTCCCATATGGTCCCCCAAGCCAAGAGCGACTTCTTAGTGCATAGCCAGGAGTAACCCCTGAGCGTCACTGGGTGTGGCCCAAAAACAAACAAAAAAAGTGAACAATATTTTTCCTAAGTGTATTTTGATATTTTTCATAGAAACTTGCTACAGTTTTTCAGTACCTGCAATTCTTGGTGTTTCTATAGTCAAATAAATAATGAAAGGGCTGGAGTGGTGGTGCAAGCGGTAAGGTGTCTGCCTTGCACGTGCTAGCCTAAAATGAACAGCGTTTTGATCCCCTGGTATCCGGCATCCCATATGGTCCCCCAAGCCAGGAGTGATTTCTGTGCGCATACCCAGGAGTAACCTCTGAGCATCACCAGGTGTGGCCAAAAAAAAAAAATAATGAAGCTTCATAAAATATTTTTAGGTTCAATGTAGATTATTTATGATTATAAAATATGTGATTTATATTGATATAATTATTTAAGATTTTATTTCTAGAAACTATGAAAGAGAAATATATTGACACATATAGCATGAAACTTAATATTATAATCATGATTTAACACTAAAAATCCATTGCCTTTGACTTATATATGGTAATTTATGAATTACTAATAACTTATTCACCATAATTTTTGCTTTGCTCAATTCATTTCAAGGTGAATTTCTGATTCTTTCCATGCAGGCACTTTTATTGAATACTTGGTCTACTACTTAGTAAATACTAAGTTTTATTAAGACAATAAAACAATGTGGATAATATCTGGGAGTATTATTCGGAGCTCCATGGCCAATTGTAAAATATCATGGATTAAAATTTAAATGTCAAATATAGTAAGGTATCTTTTTTTATTCACAAGAAATTATATTAAAACTCAAATTGAATTTAAACATTCAGACTTCAATACCAAAGCAGCTCTATATATATTGATAGTAAAGATGAAGTTTCATAAATGTCCTTTTTAGATATTTTACTGTTTAAAGCTCTCTGGCTGAAAATACATTAATTTTCCACAGATTTGAAATATATCCTTCTGAAAAGATAATTTTCTAAGTTAATTCTTTATTGAATCCATTATTCTTTGGAGATATATTTGTTCATGATGTGAATACAATATTTATATAATAGCGACATAATAAGGCATGTGAACCTCTTTTCATTGAGATTAGAGATTCCTAATCTTACAACTAAACAATTGCATCAGAGAAATACCACTATAGAAAAAACTTAAGTACTATTTCCTCAAGTAAGTCTTTTTAAAATTGTCATCAGATAATTGTGAGGCATTAATGAGAATAAGAAAAATAAAATGTTTCCATGGGTATTATCTATGATTTCCAGAGACACTTATACAGTTAAAATTGTATTATAAAATTTCCTATGTGCTATTATAATGTAAGAATATTAAATATTTTTAGATCACTTGAATCCTCAATATTGCATGTTTTGTTTTTTTTTTGTTTGTTTTTTTTTGGGGGGGTTTTTTTTGGGGTCACACCCGGCAGTGCTCAGGGGTTACTCCTGGCTCCGTGCTCAGAAATCGCTCCTGGCAGGCACAGGGGACCATATGGGGCACCGGGATTTGAACCGATGACCTTTTGCATGGAAGGCAAACGCCTTACCTCCATGCTATCTCCCAGGCCCCATTTTTTCAAAGGAAATTAGAATAAAAATAAATTTAAAAAGATCATAGAACATAAGCATGAATAGAATATATATAAAGTTGTAATCTGTAGAAATAGTCAAATGCTTTGAATATCAAAACCTTATAAACAGGGGCTGGAGCAATAGCACAGCCAGGAGTAGACCCGAGTGTCACTGAATGCACCTCCCCCACAAAAAACTTTATAAACTGTACAATGGATTGAAGATCCACTGTACTTAATAAAATAGATTTAAATGTGAAACAAATACAAAAATCTTGGTCATTTTTAGAAATATATATGAATATAAAATGATGGTTATAGATATGTCCTTTAATAATATTGTGAGATTTTGAATTTATGAGACTAAGAATAAGTTATCTTTTTGACTTTTAAGTATCTTGTATTTAGTAAACTACAAAAAATCCTACTTTTATTTGTGTAACAACTTAATATTTGGTTGGTATAAAAAGTTAAGATATTTCAGATAACTCCATATGAAATAATTCCATTTTGAGAAAAAAATAGGAGCTATTTAAGCAAACAGCTTCATAAGTGATAGGGATAAAAGGTAAGAAACAGAGTGTGAGGAGAATGGAAGAGAAAGACTTAAGGGGGATCACAAAATAGAGCAAGAGACTGATTACATACATTGCATGTTGTAGTTTGGGTTCAATCTCTGATACCACATGGTCTCCTCAAAGTAGAGAGCCACTTAAATAATACTAAAATAATGAATCAGATATACATAATATATTAAAAAGTTTGTTTAAATGCATTGAAATATTCTAGGAAGGTTGTAACAATTTTCTTTCAGTTTAAGAGTTTACTGAAAGTAAAGAATCTGTTTACACTTGCAAATTTGGAGAGGAGGTAAGAATTATAGGAAGAAGCATTCTTAATTATTATAATAGAAGAAGATACTTTTGAAAAATTGATATATATATATATATAATTAATTTATAAAATGATTTTCAGTAAACCAAATGCTTGCCTGCCTGCAAAAAATAACGAATGTGTGTCATTATGAATATTCTAGAAAGGTTTGAAAACAACTACTAGTGTGGCTATAGATGTGCTCAAATCTACATAAATACATAAAGTATTTTCCTGTTTGATCATCTTTCAGTCTAGAATATCAAATAGAGACTTTGGCACATGAAAGGTTCATGCTGTAAAATATTCTTCACTTATATTTCCATACATAAACATCCACCTAGCATAAACTATGTCTGACAAAGACAATATGGTCATATGTTTTTGTGGGAATAAATTTTGTTGTAGATTATTTGTATTTTTTCCTTTCATATTACTATGCCTTACTTTGCTTCAAATAGTTTTAGGTTTACATTTTGAAAAGATAATAGGCTATAGAATTGAACAAAGCCAATGAAAAATAGAATAAATTTCATTGTTAGGCAACTGACAAACATGCTTTGCTATACTCTTTTACTGTATTTAACAGGAATGATAAATGTCCTGTATAACTAATCAAGGATATTGAAAATTTACAATTCATATTTAAATATGCAAATAATGAAGTGAAAAAATAAACTAATAGAGATGCTTTTGGTATAATGATCAAAAGACTGATGTCCTTTCTGTTAATCAATGCATTTGATAGTTTTCAATTCCCAAAGCACAGTTAGTTAATTTTGAGAAATTTGACTAAATTTTCTCAAATCAGTTTAGTGTTCCAAATATTTGTTTAACACTTAGTTTATTTTTCAAAATATTTATTTAACACTTTGAAGATTACTGGCATTGGGATAGAAATTGAATAGTAAATTTGGAATTCTGTCTGTCTATTGTGCCTTCAGTATATTGTGGGGGAGAGGTGGAGGAAAAAGATTAATTTAAACTACTTAACGTGTTGCAAGATGATCTTGAAGTAATTTTGAGAACAAGTGGAGCAATAACTCCACTAAAGCCCTAGAACAGCTGGCCCTCACTGAATGGGGATATAATTTCTTAACCATGAGAGACTTAGTGACTGAAAGAGATCTCTAGGGACCAGAGTGACAAGTTTTATTGTATATTCAGTCCAAAGCAATTCTTTAAGGAAATGGTTATTCATTTATTTTCATTTGTTTAACTGTGTTAGTTTCTTTTATCTTAAAACAATTTATCTTTACATCAAGCTACATTTTCAATAGCTTAAAAGTTTTTCCAAGCATTTTTCCATGCAACCATTTCTAAATTCTAACAGACTGATATTTTTCTTTTATTTTCATATATATATATATATTATATTATATATAATCTTTATTTAAGCACCACTACTGCAAGCATGATAGTAGTTGGGTTTCAGTCATAGATAGAACACCTCCCTTCAGTGTAACATTCCCACCACGTGTTCCCCCCACCTTCCCAACACCTGCCTATATTTGAGACAGTCATTCTACTTCTGTCATTCACTAAGATTGCCTTGATGTTACAGTAGTTATTTCCCTAACTGCACTCACCACTTTTTGTTGTGAGCTTCATATTGTATTTTCACAATATATCTTCTCACTTCCTTTTATTTTAACTTATCTTATATCTTCAATCTATCTGATTCATTGTACTTTAGTTTATTGTTTGGACCTCTCAAATAGTTCCTAGGAGGTCCAGGGACCCAACTAGCAATTTTAAGCCAACTGAACCTACACATCAAAGCAAGAGTCTGAGAAAGTGATGCTGGGGATTATTTTGCCCTACCCAAAAGTATTTGCAGTCTTCCAGTGTAGCATACTGCAAGGCCCAGGGTGAGGGAGACCATATGATGCCAGAATGAACAAGGCCTGGAGCATGTGCGTTAATCTAGAATCTAATCTAACCACTATCTTAGGTACAACAACTCTATTTCATACCTTGAAGAAAGAAACATTTAATTACACCTTACATTTATACATTTAGCACTACACATTCCTTAATTTTACATCGTATTACTTTGCCAAGAATAAATTTGAAACTTTCACATTTCAAAGAAAGAAAAATGATGATGTATTTTTTGGTTCTATCTTACTCATTCAAATTATTTATTTTTATTTGCATCTATCATTTTCTTGAGCTGTTTAAAAACCTGAAAGTTGTCAAAACGTGATAATAATGAAAATGTACGATAAACAAAGAAAATTCTTTTTTACAGTGAAAAATAATTGATTACTGCCCTGTGGATAGTTCTGGTCTGCATCTGTTTAGAAACACATTTCAAAATCCCTTATTCCCTACATATGTCTTTTCTCTTTTGTTCTTTTTGAACACATTATGGCATCTTACTGTTTTCATCATTAGTTAAGCAAGTGGATTCTAAATTGGGAAGAGAATAAATGATAAAGCAAGGAGATAAACATTTATTTTATATTAATATAAGTTTTGTCTACATATTTTTATTTCCTTTTAGTACTTTAAAAATGATAGTCAACATTCAAGAACATAAGGAATTTTCCTATTTCCTGATGCCCTCATTTATTTCTTTTATGAGTAACATAATTTTTCTGATATGTTTAATTCTTTTATAAGTAACTTATATAGAAATGAAGGTATGTATCTTTAATATATTTTAATACATGTAATGCAATATTTGATGTTTTAGAACACTGATTTTTGGGGTTACACACACTATTACCACACAATACATATAATAAATGACTAATATTCAAGATATATTAAGCTCTTAGAATATTCACCAAAAATGTAACAATAGTCACATCAATAAATGATAATTAGACTTGAATAGACTTACATGTAAAAGACACAGATGGATTAAAAGATTCAAAAATGTTCATTATTAATATTATCAGGGAATTACAACTCAAAATGAAAATGAATTATCATTTCATGTCTTTGAGAATGGCATCTAACTTAAAGTCTAGAAACAACCTGTACTGACAAGATAGTGTAGAAGTAACTTTAATTTCTGATTTGTGGGAAAGTAGTTTGATCTTTTACTCATGAAAAATAGAGAGATTCTCCAAGTCAATAAGAATAGAGATATCACTTTTGTTTTTATTTTATCTTTTCTTTTCATTGGTTTTCTTTCATTTTCTGTTATTTCCTTTTTCCTCTTATCTTATTTCCTTTTCTTTTATTATTTTCTTTTCTATTCCCTTCTTTTCTTTTTCTTTCTTTTATTTGATGACATATTATTTTATATTTTAGGTTTGCTTAGGGGATACTCTTGGTGCTGCACTTAGGAATTATCGCAAGCAATACTCAAGGGCATATTTGTGATGTCAGGTATCAAATCTGACTGAGCTGTATACAAGAAAATGCTTGACCCACTGTTTATCTCTTTGACACCCAGAGATATAATTTTCCCATCTACTCCTCTCTTGTTATTTATCATAATAGCAGAGGAACTAATTCAAAAGGTTATATGTGTATCTGCATTTATTGCAGCACTAAGCTCAATAATCAGGTTATGGAAATAACACTAATGTCCAAGATGACAACCTTGATGTATATTCATACCATATTTATGCATTTGAAGTGAACAAGCAATCGTGTAGGCATCTGTCATTTGAATGATAAAGTGAAAGAATTCAGAGGAAAAATGAAAATGAGATGTTTTCACTTGCTTGCAATATATAGTATAAAAAAAACAAGGAAATGAAAGATTTAATGTGCACAAACATTTGGCCCTGGCATATAGAAATGAAAATATCTGAGAAAGAAGGACTGTTAGGGGACATGAGGAAACTGATGGGTAAAATTATGGCCATTGTCAGGACACTTGAATACTTTGGTAGTATAGAGGTGAGGTAATTGTAGATAACAAAAACATAAAATAACACTATTGTATATTCAAATACCAAACTATAATAATTAAATGATCCAAATGAGTTTGCTAAGGAGGCTAATGAAGGATTGGTTAAACATAAAAGTCATTGGTAGTAGAAGAATGCTGACACCGGTGCTGGGTTAGGAATTGCATAATAGTATGGGTTGTATATTACAGTACTAAAAACATAATAACGAAATGTAAGACAATAGCCTGATCGCAGTCCTCTAACTGTTTTGAGGGAGGGCACACTGCAGTCTATCAGCTACTGCTTATAGGTAATTGATAACAAGAAAATGTCAAAGACCTGATCATCTGGGACCTTAAGGGAAGGTTTTAAGCTTAGATGATCACTCTATGGCAGAAAAGAGAAATAGACAAAATTGACACTTCAGGAATTTGACTCTGGAAGAAATTTTAATGGGAATAAGACTTTAAGGTTAGAAGTAGTAAAATCAGTTAAAAGGCTATTACAGCCTGGACAATCAACCAGGTAGGTTTTGGTGAATTCGTGCAATTTAATCAGATTCTGTATGTCTTTTAAATGTTGAGCCATTAAAACTGGCTGTTGAATTAGAATCAAAGAGTGTGAGAATGAGAAAAGAAAGTGTTGAATCAAGCAATTTGCATGGATCAGCATTTTATATTTGTTAAATTAAAGAAAACCTGATTAAATTTCCAAGTACAGTTGTTGAGAATGGGGCCATGCATTCAGTGCATTCAGAGCAGTATCTAGGCTATAATATAGGCATTATTATCTTTTGGGATTTTAATACTCAGTATCTGTGATACTACACAGAGAACCTATTCCCCATATGACAAAGATATGCCATTTATTTATTGCTTCTATCAGAGACATTTTCCCAATCACTTATACACAGTACACAGTTCAGTTGGGAAACATCAAGGTAAGAGTGATTTCATATTTGCTCTAATCTGAGTTTAATAACATATAGAAAGGAAGGTGGTATGATTACAGGTGTGTATCCTGTGATTATTTTTAGAGGGCAATTTTTCTGTCTGTAGTGGTTGGAATTGATCTTATGATAGTAGTTTTTTATTTTATTATTTTTTTTTTGACAAAGTTCTACCCTTACTGAGATGATTGCTGCAGACATTTTGGATTGACTTTTGGAACATCTTAAATTGGTAAGATTTTGAGAGTCACATGAAAGGGGTGGTTTTCTATGTGCATATTTAGGCTTACTCTAGATTAGTTGAGCTGGGGCTAGGGTGGAAATGTAAAGATTTACATGCACGCCAACTGTCTGTGGAATTATTCCTTGCTACATTTGATGAGAACAAGGAATAATTTTGATTCCTACTGACATTTCTAATTCCCATACTTGGTATTTCTCATGATGCTTCCTATCTAAGTTTAACCCATCTTTACAGAAACATTCCCAACATACATATTGTGGCTTGTTGATGTAACTTCTGTTGTGACTAATGAAATAAAGTGTTTGTATATTTTGAGTACTAAATTGCAACAAGAAGACAAAACTACTGTCAATCAAAATCAGCTAGAAATAATCAGAGGAGATTTTCTAATGAAGAAGGAAAAAAAAACCTTTGTAACATCATATTTGATTAGTTTTCTCCTTACATTAGTTTTGCCTTCTTTTCTCTTTCTTCTTTTATGGCTTTCTTTGTCAGGATTTTCTTCCCTAAACCTGTGGCCTTCTTTTAAAGAATGGATTCCAATTAAGCAAAGATATGTACTTTAAATGTTCAAGGACTCTGTGGGGTGAGGCTCCTACAAGTTCTCTGGCATAAATGCTACATTTCATACTGTCCAACTGTTGTGTGGTCTTTTACTCTTGCTACTTAGCTCTGTGCTCTTCAGTGCTGCAGCTTTTCATTAAAATTCTGGGCATGTTGCAACATGCTGGCATCCTTATCCTTCCTTTTATTACTCTGCCCTTCCTTTTACCCCCTTCTCTTTGGTTTCTGCTAGGATCTTTTGTTATCTGGCTTCTTTTACTCTTCTTGTCTTGCTTCCTTGTCCTTTGTCTTCCTCTGTTATGATTTATGATTGTGTCTTTCTCCTCCCTTCCATATGCCATCTGCTTCCAAGTGAACTTCTTACCTTAAACTAGTCGATGCTTTAGTATACTGCTACCCAAGTTTATTTGAAAGTATATTTTTAAAGACTCTGTGATTATTCTCAAGTATAGTTAAATCGAACAAACAAGGCCTTAGTATCAATTTTATTATTTTTCTAGAGTTCTTAAATCTTGTACTTTATCTCTTTTAAAAAATAATTGAAATTTTTTTTGAAATTTTTAAAAAAATCTATTAAAAGCTTACAGCTTATTGAAAAATTAGAAATTAAAATCACTATGACTTTCATATTAATAAAGACTTTTTACAAGATGTCACTTGTAGATTTTTTTCCTAATTATTGATCTAGGAAGGGCCTTTTAGTTATTTATTTTTCTGCATTAGAGAAATGGAAAGGAGACTTAAAAGGCAGGCCACATTATATAGGGTAAAATACAATTTGGCTTGGAAAATTATTTAACAAGCATTTGAATACATCAAATAGAAAACAATAACTAGATTTTAAGCCAAAAATAAAAGTGTGAGGACTTTTATAATAAAACAAATGAGCATAGGCATATCTTCCAATACAGGACCAATAAATGGACATTTTCAAGCATCAAAATAGGAATTTTTCATCTCAGAATTATTTTCCCCACTTGTCTTACCATAAATGAAAATAAAAGTTTTATAAAAAGTACTTTCAAAAGATCATTAGAATTGAATAAAAAGAAATTTCTGCCACAGGAAAATTTTAGAGGGAAAAAAATCTTGCTTGACCTACCTACACCAACTGAGTATAATTAATAATTAAGGGAGTGGAAGAAAGAGTGTCAGAATACATAATCATGACTTTAGGGGAAGTCTGTATGTAACACTTACTGACAGCTTGATGTTGAAAATGGGTTCAATCCTCTTGTGATTTAAGTTTTCACTTGTAAAATGGGGACAATGAAATATCATATTAAACAAAATGTCCAATAAATACTATTATTGTAGCCCTAAAGTATTCAACATATATGTGACATTTTAACTGTCTATAGAGTTTGTGAAGCACATTGTAATTGTTATTTGAGGAAGCTAAGACAACTTTGGTTTTGATAAAAAGACACTAAAAGATAAGAAGCAGTTACCTCTTGGTTTTAAAAGCCATTAGCGTAAGAATGACGATATTGGCAAATGTCCATGATTATCTAGGTCAGCTCTAAGCACTATAGAAAGTAGAGAGACTTGTCTACTCAAAGAAACTATATTTGGTAATGACTGACTATAAATGAAAGATTATAGGAGGAATAAACCCAGTGTAATTTCTTGAAGGAGGGAGTCTGTGATCTTATATTAATTCCTCCAGAAAATGTATTAATTGTGAGAAATTTATTAATTGATTATTTAGATTGTTGGATGTTTGAGGAGGAACTGAATTACTAAAATTCTAGTAATTGAGGCACTTAAAAGCAGCACACATAAAAAGACTGCAGGATGGTACAAGGGTACAAGACACAGACTTAAATGTTTTAAAAAATATTATTGGAAGTTTTTAACTACAAGGTTCATGTGATATTGTTTCTCAGCAATCAAAAGTGCTTTTAGGAGCCTGAGCAATAATAAAGTGGTGAGGGCACTTACCTTGCATGTGGTCAACCTGGGTTCAGTCTCCAGCATTTCATATGGTCCCCTGAACCTGCCAAGAGTGATTTCTGAACTCAAAGCCAAGAGTAACCCCTGAGCGCCACCAGTGGTGGCCCTTAAAAACAAACAAATAAACAGAAATAAACAGCCAAATTAAAAAGGTATCTGTTATGAAGACAGCCTGTGGCGGGGATTGGTGGCTTGAGATGGACTCTGGGATTATTGTTAGACAGTGGGTGACATATATAATATTATATAAAATGCTTTATTTCATGAGATATTTTATTTCAGAGTCATTTTTGTCAGAACACATTGTGAGACTTGATATTCTGATGACTTTCCTTTAGAAAACATAGCATTAAAGAGTTGTTTCTCTCTATTGTATTGTAGTTAATCCAATAAATGCAAAATATAATCATCACAACCCAAGCAAGAGCAAAATAATTTTACAAATGATTCATTGAGTATAATTTAAATCCTAATATATAAATACTTGTGTACAATTTATGGCTGTGTGTCCAATCCATAGCATAGAAAACTTTTAAATAATTTAATTTATTATATTCTTGTTATGGCAAGTCTAATATTGTGTTATATCATCAATTCTATATCAGATATATGAATTTTTTTTTTTGATTTTTGGGTCACACCCAGCAGTGCTCAGGGGTTACTCCTGACTCCATGCTCAGAAATTGCTCCTGGCAGGCACGGGGGACCATATGGGGCACCGGGATTTGAACCGATGACCTTTTGCATGAAAGGCAAATGCCTTACCTCCATGCTATCTCCTGGGCCCCCAGATATATGAATTTTATAAATTATAGTTATCAGTCTTCTTATATAACCAAAGTTACTCAGAATTTAGGGAACCAAAAATATGTTTTACAATATCAAATTTCACAATTTTATTTTATTTTAGCTTATTTTAGTTTAATTTAACCTTTGGGCCACACCTGGCAGTGCTCAGAGGTTTCTCCTGGCTCTTCTGTCAGAAATCACTCTTTGCAGGCTCAGGGGGCTATATGGGAAGCCAGGGATTGAACTCAGGTTCTTTCTGAGAGGGCCACTTGCAAGACAAATGTCCTACTACTATGTTTTATCTTCGGCATCGATTTTCACAACTTTATTTCCCTTATGAAGTAATGTGGGGTAGAATTTATTACAGGTAATTTTTATAACATAGATATTATGAAAATTAAAAATGATGTGTCAACTATTTTGTTTTCTTTTAGATATGTCTCTTAAATTTTCACAAAATTCCATTTTATTAAATGAAGTTTCTTATGATTTTTGAATAAATATATATATATATATATATATATATATATATTTTTTGGTTTTTGGGTCACACCCGGCAGTGCTCAGGAGTTACTCCTGGCTCCATGCTCAGAAATTGCTCCTGGCAGGCACGGGGGACCATATGGGGCACCGGGATTTGAACCGATGACCTTTTGCATGAAAGGCAAACGCTTTACCTCCATGCTATCTCCCGGGCCCCAAAAATATATTTTTTAAATCTGACTCAAGTTGTAACTTTCATTATTTTCTAATTTGTTATTTAAGATGGGGGCACTTGTGATAGGAAAATCGCACTGATGGTGGCATTAGTTTTTGAACACTGAATGCCTTAAATGACTGTAATATGAACAATTTGATAGATCATGATATTATAATAAATTTTTTTAATTTTTAAAAATTTAGAAAATAGGGGCCCGGGAGATAGCATGGAGGTAAGGCATTTGCCTTTCATGCAAAAGGTCATTGGTTCAAATCCTGGTCCCCCATATGGTCCCCCATGCCTGCCAGGAGCAATTTCTGGCATGGAGCCAGGAGTAACCCCTGAGCGCTGCCAGGTGTGACCCAAAAACCAAGCCAAAACAAAACAAAACAAAACAAAACAAAATTTAGAAAATAATTACACTTAATACTAATGGCTAACATTTACGCTTAATGTCTCTTAAGAGTTTATATATATTCTCTGAGTGTTCAAAAATCAAGTTAAAGTTTGGGGCCACTATGATGGTAGATTCAGTTATATTGGTAATTTCATCCATAGTCTATTGAACTAATATGCTATATCATTGTCATTGTCAACAACTATATTATATATTCGATTGTTAATCAATCCTTGTGCTCTTGTGTGTTTTTAATGATATTTTAACTGAGCAATTAATTCCAGTTGCTCAGAAAAAAATCTTGATTGCATATATTCATTATTTATAAATTATTTGGGCACTTTAACATAGCCATGAGAGAATTTTAGGAAACTTTCCTCTGATATTTCTGCTAAGAAGAACAGATGCTCACATAATTACAGGAACTCAGATTATAAGAAAAAATTGGAGATTTGATATATAACTAAACAATTACATGATTAGCTAAAATGAAACATAAGTAGAAGTCACTTTTAAACAAAATATTTCTATAATTTAATAATAGTTTTTTGATTTACCATTGATTTACAATACTATGAAATTTTGTAAGTGAGGTGCCATTTCTCTGTACATGTATATTCCTACTAATATGTATAACTAGTTCCAAAGACATTAGTGACTTTTAAATGTCAGAGAGTTAATAAAGTATGGTTGATAAAACTAAAGCAAAGCTATACTCATATGCCAGACATATCTTGTGCAGATTAATTTTTAGCTTCACTTTACTTTTAGAATTGCCATATGGTGTAAGTGGAAAACACCTTTAATAGTCCATGAAGAAGTTAAAAATAAGGAAATAAGAAAGTTTTATAAAGCTTAAACTCTAATATGAGAAAAATACTTAGAAAGTAATTGAAATTTGACTTAATGCTTCCTAAATGTGAACTACTGTATTTTATTACAAAGGGTGCATATTCATATTTGGTAGAGTTGGCATATACAGTGGATGATCTTATTGCTAACGTAATATATAACAGAAATTTTATAAACATTTTAACATGTCAACACATCTATGGCTTTCATAAAACCATGATGGTAGAATCTTCCAGTAGGAAACTTTGGCTTCTTTTATTTCAAAGTTAATTGCCAATCATTAATATTGACTGAAAGACAAATATATGAAAACAAACATGTAAAAGGTGAAAAGAGTAATAATCTTGGAAAGTATTTAAGTATCTCTGAGATGAACATTAATATTGCCCATTCTACAATGCCAATTATAAGGCTAATAAAATCTAATGGATTTGTTGAGGTATTTGTTAACAAAACTGCAGCCATTGTAAGATTACCAATTACAAATTAGCAGAATATAGAAAACCATAGATTAGATTAATCTATCTCTTCACAAATTAATATGTCTCCACCCCATGTCTCCCACTCTTTTTTTCTTCATACCACACCTTCATTCCCTGCTTTACTTGACATGATGATGAAATACAAACTGCTTATCCTCTAAAATCCAACCTGTACATCTGATTTTATTCTTAAAAATCTCCTTAATATGTACTACATCAATTTATCAAGGTATGAATATTTCTTACCTGTATATAATTTTATATATATCTAAAGATATTTACTACAAAGCCCAGTAATGGCTAACTAATCCAGATTTCTACTTTTACCAAGCCAACACAGCTATTTTTTTCTGTAGATATTTTATCTATCTTGAATACAAAGAAAAAATATTTTAAATAAAATGCCCAATCTTTGAAATATGAAAAACTAAAGACTAGAAATTAGAGTTATAAATCTAATTCAGTATCTTTGCATTTACATGTTATTCCATTTGATAGGATAGAGATGCCTTAACTTAATTTATTTTATATAAGAAAAGTAGTGGGAAAGGATCTATAACTTTGGAAAATAAGAATAATTCACTATTGTTATTTTGCTTTATGAAATATTTTAAAGGTTCAGGGGTCAGTGCGATAGCACAGCGATAAGGTATTTGCTTTGCACGTGGCCATCACAGGACGGACCCTGGTTCGAATTCAGGCATCCCATATGGTTCCCTGAGTCTGCCAGGAGTGATTTCTTAGCAGAGTCAGGAGTAACCCAAGAGCATTGCCGGGTGTGACCCAAAAACCAAACCAAAACAAAACAAAACCTAAACAAAATAAAAACAAAACAAAAGTTGCCAAGTAGAATTTCATACTAGTATATAGATATAACAGCTGAGGTGTTGAAAGAAGAATGCAAGGCATGCATGCAAAATGAAGCATTTATTTAAGTGAAACTGCCTCTGAAATGAAGACACTAATGCACATTCATATTGATCAATTGGTTCTAAGAATATGTTTATTGTTGCATTTATTTGTCTACGTGTTATTTATTGATACCTTTATACTCAGAGGACTTGGATAAAGACTAGACTTTTTATTATGGTGAAGTGGAATGTTGTGAAAACCAATAGCACATTACTCATAAAGATGAGCAAAATAATGAATTAGATTTGTATATCACTTATAGTATCTTACATTGCTGTATAAATTATTAAATTGATTTATTGAGTATAAAACCAATTATAAAGTATATATGACATTAGCCTACTATAAATACAACATGCTGACTGCTAAATTATGCATGCTTTTCTTTTCAGGTAAATAAATGTCTCATTATCGCATGTTCTTCTTTTATTAATCATTTTACTTTTAAGTCATGTATCTATGAAGCCAAAGTAACCCATAATTCACTTTAGTCAAGTACCAACAAAACATGTAAGTTTGAGAAGGAAAACACTGATCATTTTGACAAAGTGGTTTAACATTCCATATTTGAAAGAAATATATATTCAAAAGACCAAAAAACATAGATAGCAGATGTTGCTTAAAAGGAATTTAGATTTTGGGCCTTGTACATATTTTAAATGTTGAAGTTCAAGGGATCTTTTAGTTTAGAGAAAAATGTGCCAAGTGCCTGGTGATTTGTAGCTGAAATAAATGTACTTTGCTATGGTGAGGACATTCTGAACATGTGTTTGTTGTGTTCTGCTCCAAAGATAGTTTTTCCTTTCTGTCCTTTCATCCAAGTGATCCTATAAAACAACAGTATCTCATTATTTTTACTGTCACCCACAGAGGCATAATCAGTTCTTTGAAACAAACAGAAACAGTTGCTTATATATGTCTTAGCTATACAGAGCTATAGCAACTGATTTATTTTTCTGATGTTGAAGAGTTTATGAATTAATGCAACATAAATAATTAAACTTACTTGAAAACTGATATATTGCTAATTCTCATGAAAATAAAAATTCATGCTACTTTTTAAAAGAAATACTTAAAATAGTTTAAGTATTTTATTTTGATCCATGTAACATAAAATGAGAAAAATCATAGCTTTATTTCAACACTATAAACAAGAGCATATTATTTCATTTTAAGCAGTATAAAACATAAACAGATTTCATTATAACATACAGATGGTAGGAAAATATAGCCACAAACAATGTATTTGATGGCTACTATTTCAATTTCTATTTTTAACTTGTTGGAGTGTAATATTTTTATTTTTCTATAAAATAATACTAAATATTTTAAGAAAACTATTAATAATCTCTTTTATAAGCTCCTCTATAATCCAACATATATTTAAAATTGATTTTTATTATAATATAGCATTAAACATAGCTGTTTATTAAATAGCAAGTACTTAAAATATGCCTGCTTCCTATATATAGGTATATTTATATGCCTACAATATATGATCATTTATATAGATATAATTGAGAAATGTTCATTTTTCTTTAAACTGTTTTCCTTTTGGATAGATTTAAGTGTTCAGAAAATCAAAGTAAAGAAATTTTACTTGCTATTTTTGTACTATGAAAACTATGTTTATATATTTCAAACCATTAAAAGTAATGTCATATTATAGAAATAACTGAAAGACAAAATCAGTGCTTCCATATTGAGAGCTAGTTGGTGTTTATAATTTTAGATAATTTTAATAGTCTTTTAAAATCACTTCAAAATTATTTTTAAATTACTTGCATAAGTTCAGAACAATTGTGATACCAGAAAAGAATATATAAAAGGATTGAAATAAAGAAAAATAATTTTAATATAATAATAAAGTTAAGTTTGTATAGTTTCTGCTAATATTTAAAATTACATTTATATTCATGAGGTTAAACACCAATTCTGAATAATTTATGTAAGTTATTTAAACAAATGCCAATAATAGTTAATAGTTAATACTTTTTGTTAAATAGACATAGTAAATTATAACTCAACAAAATGAAATTTTGACTGGTTGAACTAACAATAAAACGACAGAAGTCATTTGTTAACCATTATTTATTCTAAAATAACAACAGTTTAATTATTTTGCAATAATTTATTTTAGTTGGCTTATATTTTTGTTTATAAACGTTAAAATTTTAAAATAATAGGTATAATGGCAGTGATATATTTTATTATTACAATATTCTATTGATAAATTTTTAGTTATACTTGAGTAGGTAGATAATATTGAAGTGTATTTAGTATTTTTATCTCAATCATACCTATGTTTTAATGATTAGAGAACCCACCGATTAGAGAAAAGGCCAATTTTGCTGAGTCTTAGAAAATGGACAAAGGTTTTGACTTAGTATGCTATTCCTTTTGGTCTTTTACTGTGGCTTCTGGGTCACATTCAGCATTAATTGGGGCTTAATCTTACGTTTCTCAGGGTTTCTGGCAATCAAACCTGAGTCTGTCATGTGCAAGACAAGAGTCCTGACAGTTGTACTGTCTCTCCAATCTCGATATGCTTTCCATCTTTCTTTCCTTCCATTTTCTTTTCCTTCCTTTTACGTCTTCTTTCTTTCTTTTCCTCCTTCCTTCCATCTTTCCTTCAATCTTTCCTTCTTTCCTTC
>PVKC010012229.1:0-16096 GCA_004027635.1 Crocidura indochinensis
CGTCCTAGGCTAGCGCAGGAAAGGCAGCAGGCACCTTACCTCCAGCGCCACCACCCGGCTCCCAAATCTTAAGGATGCTCCTTTGAATGTAATTTCCCTTTTTGATCTTGCTGTTTTCAGTATTCTATCCCTATCTGTGGGATTAGTCATTGCGACTAGGATGTGTCTTGGGGTGTTTTTCTTGGGTCTCTTTTAGCTGGTACTCTTCTGGCATGCAGGATTTGGTTGCATGCAGTCTTTATCTCTGGGAGTTTCTTGGCAATGATGTACATGACTGCTAATTCTTCCTGGGGATTTTCTTGCTGGGTCTCTGGGACTCCAATGATTCTTATGTTATTTCTATTTAGCTTATCAAAAACTTATATTTTCATCTGTTCACATTTGTTCATTGTCTAATCATTTGCTTTAAGCTTCTTTCCAATCTTTTCTGCTGTATGGAGTTGTTATGCATCTTCCATCTCACTGATTCTATCCTCAGCTTCTGTTACCCTGTTGGAGAGGCTTTCCATTGAGGTTTTCATTTTGTCTACTGAGTTTTTTAGACTTATTATTTCAGTTTTGAGTTTTTAAATTTCTATCTTTATATCCTCTTAATTATTTGTGTTCCTTCAACCTGATTTTTTCTTTGAGTCCTATGAACACCTTCTATATTTCTTCTCTAAACTCCATATCTGAGAAACTAACTAGGTGTTTGGCAGTTTTTGGGTCACCAAAGTTGCCATTTTCATTCTGATGTCTGGTGTTGGCCTATGTTTTCCCCATTGTCATGCTTGTAGTGTGGATTTTTCTACATGTTATGGTGGTGTTCATTGGCTAGAAGATACATATGACTATGAAGCAAAGAGGCAAAGTTACATTTTTATTACTTTCTGTAAAAATTAAGACTAGAACTGTCATAGTATTCATTAACTCCATATCTAGGCATATATCTGAATAATAAGGAGACATTTATTTGAAGGCCAGAGAGATAGTTCAGTGGGTAGGTCAATTGTCTTACATGTAGCTGACCCAGGTTAGATTCCCCAATACCATGTATGGTCCACTGATACCCAGTAGTAATTATCCTTGAGACAATGCCAGAAGTAGTAAGCCCTGAGTACAGCCTGGTGTGTACTCACCAAAAGAAATAATTCATTTGAAAAGTGTTATATAACTATACATTTGTAATTTCATGTATTTGTTACATGAGGCCATACCAAGTACTCCTTGCTCTATGCTCAGTTATCACTTTTATCTTGGCTCAGAGCACCTGTGTGGTACTAGGGATAGAACCAGGGTTAGCCACATTTAAAAAAATGCCCTATCATTATTCTTGCCCAAATTACAACACTAGTCACAATAAATGTTCAAGACATCCAAACAATTTCAGCTCCCATTCTGTGAATGAGATGTAGTATAGATACATCAGAAACTATTACTCAACAATATAAAATAAAATCCTCCTATTTTAAACAGCATGCATGTAATGAGGTAATTACATGAAATGAAATAAGACAGAGAAAGACAAGTACTGGGTCATTTAATTCATATGTGGAAGACTAACCAAACAAAACAAAATGAAAGCAGAACTTAAGATCCTGTCAACAGACTAGTGATTTCCAGTGATAAAGAGGGTTTGAATGGCGGGGCACTCAATTGTGTAGTATTGACTGCTAGCTCAACTTTGGTAGTGTATTTGGTGTATATATCAATCAAAGTATGAAACTAGAGTTTGGCAACTTAGCATAGTATTGTAAACCCAAAGTAGCACCTCATTTTATAAAACAGTTGAAGCACATTCACATCTGTTTCAGAACATTCTTTGACCAGTGACTAGAGCTATTCACTGAGTGACCTCTGAGTCAGAGACAAATCTCCTAATTCTGAGGTAGAATTTGATGGTGAAGTGATGAAATTGAAGAATTGAGAGGTAGCCTTTGATAAACCATTAAAATATAAGGAGGGGCCAGAGCAATAGTACAGCTAGTAAGGTGTTTGCATTGAGTGCAGTTGATCCAGTTGGATCCTTAGAATCCTGTACTGTCCCTCAAACATCTTCAGGAGTAATTCCTGAGCACAGACCCAGGAGAAAACCCTAAGCTTCCCTGGGTGTGGGCAAAAACCAAAAAATAAAATGTAAAAGTATAATGAAAAATGTAGAGACAAAAAAAGCCAAAAAAACTGGGTTCAGAGAATGCTCAAAGGACTGGGGTGTGCATTTCATATTTGGAGCCCCTAGTTTGCTCCCTGGTACAAGGTCCCTTTAGCACTGTGTCCCCCACCCCCAAAAAAGGACCAAACTATTTTTACTGGGAAGAAAAACTAAAAATTTGGGAATTAGCATGGGAATCAGTGTGATTCTCACACCATAATACCCATAAGAGTTTTTTGAGAGCTGCTTTTGCCTATCTGTGCTGGCAGCTTTTTCCCTCCCCCACAAAGAATTAGATGTTATTTGGGTCCAATTAATACCCAGGGATATGGCAAATGGTTTGTTTCAAATACTCATCTGCTTACAGGCTGTTTCTGGGTGCTTCAATTAAAGATTAGGATGTTTACCAATTGTACTGCGTATTCATTGCTGAGCAGGGTGTGCACTGGCGCTCCAAACCAACTGTATGTCTTGATAATTGGAATGTTGTATTGCTTCCATTGCAGACATCAGCATATCTTCTGCTTTCCTTTCTTTCCACCTTTATTCTTTCAACCAAGTCATTTTTAGATCCTGATGACTATTAATTAGAGGACGGTGCGAGCTTTTTTTCTCACTCTCATTTGGATATGTAAATGAAAATCTGGAATTATTAAGGCATTGATAATGCTTTTTTGCCTATAAAATTAAAATTTGAGATCTGCAGCCAAAGGCCCATAAAAACAGTTGTCTCCACATTTGTCAGAAATCCTCTCTCTGCTATAAATTTACTCCTCTTTCATTTGGAAGCATCTTGTTTTTCTCAGAATTTAGTCAATCTTGGCGTTTTCTCAATGCCTTCTTATGCTAATTTCTTTATTTAACATGCCTCATAAAACCCAACACATAAATTGCAGCCACTTAATAAATTATGTTTCCAACAACTGAAATAAAAACATGTTAATTATTTCTAAACAATTAGACCGCATTTGACATGGGAGAGTTCTTCAGTCAGGCTAAAAAATCAACCTCTGAAAATGAGGACAATTGTTTCAGTTCTATTTTGTATTATTGTATATTTACTTTTTACAATGACTTTGTGTTATGAATAAGGTCAATTTGGGTCATTGTCAAAATTGTGAAGACCAGCCTTCTTAATTGCATGTCTTTGTCTTGCAGTTTATCAAAAGACCCAGACCCATGTTCTCTCTGAACTTTTTTTTTCTTTTCTCTTTTGAAGCCACCAGTGACCCCATAATTTTAAAGGGTAAAGTAAAACTCTAACAGACTCAAAGAAATACCTTAGTAAAATAAGCTTTCTAAAGAAAGATGAAGGGATCAGTGAGTCTCCAGCCTTCGAGCAAAGAGAATACTGTGTCTAGATAAGGAGGGGATCAGACTTTCTTCCTCTAACATTTGGGGAAAAGACTCAGGCTGAATTTGCATTATAGTTACTTTCTGGACCTTCTTATCAAAGACTTGGTCTCATTTCCTATGTAGGGATATTCTTTTTTTTTTTCTTTTTTTTGGGGGGCCTTCCGGTGAAGACCAGAAGGCCTGCTGGACAAATTCTAAAAGAGCTGTAACACTAGGGACATTCTTTGAAGAAAATCTTACTTGTTTTATATCCAAATTTCCCAGAAACTTCCTATCTTCATATTCAGAAATCCTTTGGGTTCCTAAATATTAGATATGGAGGGATTTAAATATCGGAGTTTGTAATTACAAGCATCAAAACCTTTCAGTCACCCATTCTAGGGATGGACAACTTTACCATTTTATATTGATTTCTAAGACATATAGCAAGTACTTTTGACTACTGACTATGTAGTAAAAACACCCAAAAGAAGATTCTGTTAAGTTAAGCTACTTGAAAAAACAAGCCAAGAGAAAATTAGGCATAAAATGAGAAGCAGGTCATCTTAATAACTTAATTACCTTAGTCCAAGTTCTGACAGTATTGGACCCATAATAAAGTGATATTTTTTTTCTATGCACAAAGACTGTTTAAAACTCTAAAAGACAGGAAAATAATATTCCCCATATCCTTCAACTTTTGCACCCTCCAAAAGAACCAAACTATAATGCATGAAATAGAATTTACTTTCTGTCTTCAACCTCAAAGTTTTTATGTTCTGTTTCTTTTCTACATTCTGCTTTGTTTTTGTTTTCAGAATCATTTTGAGGAAGACTCAACAGTGAAAGAAAAACAGTAGGACATATTGTACTTTGCTCACAATAAGTAGAAAAGAAGAAAATCATTCTAGAATGTCTTGGGTTTCAGGTTCTTTTTATGGTTTCTGAGCTTTAAGAAGGCAATCCTGTGACCATCTAGTGTTTGCCCCTTGATGCTAAAGCTAGGAATCTATTTTAGATGTTTGTGTGTGTGTGTGTTTCCCCCCCAAGGTAATCAAATACCACTCTATAGGTTGGAAAATAAACTGTTCCCATATTATTATTGGTTTAAATATCTGGTTACCCAGATATTTTCATTAATGAGCACATGAACTTTTAATATTAATAGCAAGATTTAAGAAATTGTTTATGTACTCTTTTTTATATTTGTCACATCAGACCCTCACAATTGACAGACAAATTTAAATTTTACATTTAAATGTTTTTTAAAAGCATGATTATTGTTAGTTATGGGGAAAATTACTAGATCTTTCCATTTCTTTCTTTAACCATTTAATGCTGCTGTAGTAGTGATTGGGGAGACACAACTGCCCTTTCTGGAAAGTATGCAGACTAGAAAAATGTCTGCCAACATAAGTTTCTTTATTGATTGAGCTACCATAAACTCATCTCAGTAATTGTTACCCAGGAAAATTGCTACTCCTGCCATCCAGCCTTTCAATTAAATATGCTTTGCTATGAGATGTATCATTTTGATTTTTTATTAATTTAAACATTTTGTGTCAACAGAAGGTAGATCATTATTAACTGGTGCAATGTGGAGTCTCACAAAATACATATGTGTCATAGAAAAGTAATTAGCTGTCTCATTCTATTGCAAAACAGATGTGTAACTGAATAAGAACTAAAACCCATGGGTGCTTTATTTTACTTATTTATTTATTTTAAAGCCATTAAATTGTTGATGTAAACATCTTGTTGCAAGTTTTCCAAACTTTGTTCCCTTGTCATCTTCACATAGCCTTTTCTTCCACCATAATTAAAATAGGTTAAGAACCATCACTCAAAGATATAGATTTATCTTTGGCTTATTGTAGTACCATTAACTCTTTACTGCTTTTATTGAAAAGCAGGTTTGCTGACTCAAAGAATTCATAAGATAAACAGGGAATTTTGTGTTGAAAATCTAGAGAAGATTTAATAGCAGTTTTTTTGGGCAATAGGGACCTGAGTTTATAAACCAAAGCAGTATATTTGCCAACCAGCATGACAGAATGAGGTTACCATATTCAGATTAGCCCTTCTCTCCCATTCCAGTAAGAACTACAACTCTCTGAAATTTTCTCTAGCAATATTCTCTCTGTTCTTACAAGCACCCTAAATGATCTGTCTGTACCTCAGAACTTCTGGTGTAAGTAAATTTGGATTTTACTCAGAAACCAGAGAAATGTTTTTGGCAGGTACCCTCTTCTTTAGTGTCTTCTCTCTCATTAGCAGGGGCAATCCAGCTTCACTAACAAAGCCAACTGCCCCCCCCCCCCCGGGTGCCTGCCTCTGAGTCACCCCTCCAATCTCAGCTCAGTCTCTAGACTGAAATATATTCAGATATATATAATATATAATGTATATATACATATATACACCGGCTGAATATATATATATACATATATATATATACATATATATTGGCCAGGGCCTTTGCACTTGGCCCCTCTCTGCCATTGTGCTTGCCTGACTTTATTCTTCTTTAACTTTTAGCACCAACCTCATTAGAGACTTCCTTGACTGCGAAATGAAAGCCAGGCATGTCTTTTTTTTTCTCTGCCCTCTCTATCCCCATTATAAAACAAAGTTTACATGTTATTATTTGTATTTACCTGTTTGCTTACTTATTAATAAATTAAGAAAGACCTTACTAGTTTTATTTCTACGGTGTCTTGAAAAATCAGCATAATACTTACATGATTCTTACAGTGCTCAAAGCATTTGTTTTGCATGAATGAATACATACTATTATTGACCTCATATTAATTTAAGACCTGTAGTACATGCCATGGGTATTACTTGAAGCTACCAAATATGGTTTTTACTCATGATACAGTTTCATAGTAGTTTAAGTAGGCTAGCAATAAAGAATATTTTGACTTACTCTCCCATGCTAGTTTATAGCTTTGAACAAGATTTATCCTACTTTTTTTCACCAAAACTTACACACCCATGGGGAAGACCCTAGAGGAAAGACAAGATTCAGATTTCTAATGACCACCTTAGAAAATCCCTTTTCCTACAGTTCATACCCTTAATATTCTTTCATTTTAATTTAATTTAATTTTATTTTTATGCTGCACTTTGAGCACTCTTGGATCTGTGCTTGGAAATCACTCCTGGCAGGCTCAAGGGGACTTATTTTTTTTTGTGATTGATTTCCATCTTTACAGGAGAGCTAATTCTATTCCTGTATTCTTGAATTTATGGAGATGCTTGTGATCTCTCTTGAAAAAATGTCTTATGTGCACTGGGAAAGTCAAGTTCGAAAAAACTCAACTTTGGTTTTTTGTTTTGTTTTGTTTTGTTTTGTTTTGGGGTCACACCCAGCAGTGTTCAGGGGTTACTCCTGGATCCACACTCAGAAATTGCTACTGGCAGGCTCAGGGAACCATATGGGATGCCAGGATTCGAACCACCATCCTTCTGTATGCATGGCAAACTCCTTACCTCCATGCTATCTCTCTGGCCCTGAACTCAACTTTGAATGAACGAAGAACCTGTCTATGTCTGCTTTTTCTTGTTAAGATTTTGCCAGTGGTGATAAAAGAACGTTAAAGTTTTATACTACTATTACGTTGCTGTCAGTATCTTCAGATTTGTTAGAAGTTGTTCCAAATATTTTGATGGAATATAATTAGTGTATATATGTTGATGAGTATGAATTCCTCTTGATTTATTGATACCTTGATTATTAAGAAATGATCATTCCCATGCCAGAGTGATAGTGTAGCCAGTTGAGTACTTGTTTTACATGTGGCCAACCCAGGTTCTTTCCTCAGAATCACGTAAGGTCCTTTGAATGCTTCCAGGAATTATCCATGGGCACAAAGTAAGAAGTAAGTCCTGACCACTTCTGGGTGTAATCCAAAATAATAAAAGAAACAGATGACTATCCCTGTACCTTTGTAGTCTTTTTAAATTAGAAGTGTATGTTAATTATTTTGTTAGCACTCACAGTTTTCTATAGCATTGCTATTACTGTTTTATATTTACAGTACAACTTTATCACCATGACATTTTTTTTTTCATTTAAGAAAGTACCCACTTTTAGAATTAAGGAACCGGGGCCCTGGAGATAGCATGGAGGTAAGGCGTTTGCCTTTCATGCAAAAGGTCATCGGTTCGAATCCCGCTGCCCCATATGGTCCCTCGTGCCCGCCAGGAGCAATTTCTGAGCATGGAACCAGGAGTAACCCCTGAGCACTGCCGGTGTGACCCAAAAACCACAAAAAAAAAAAGAAAGAAATAAGGAACCCACTAACATGGGCCTTTGTGGGCTACTGAGATATGTGAATTTTTTCATCTGATCAGGAACATAAATATTAACTCAGTTATCCTGTTTGAGATCTGTGTATAGTTGAAACTCTGAAAGTGTGAGAAGTTCATTTCATAGGGGCCAGAAGCCCAAGGTATAAAGAGATCTTGGAGGGTGCATCCACCAAGGCACACTACAGCATTCCTAGGCAGTAGTACAGCATTTGTCACAACTCAGTAAGGGCTCTCTGAGCAACCTCAGTGTAGAAACTATTCCTGTTAGATCCTGATTATGAAGTTATTTTATCTCAGGGGCTGAGCTCTTTCACCTATACCAGTGTCTTAGTTCTGCCCATGGCACTATGAAGAGTAAATAGGTTTCTTATTCTACCTACCAGTCTTCAAGGTCTTGATTTTACAGCAGATGAGCCAAAGAACGCAAACTTTCTGTTCACAGCTCAAAGCTCAATCCCATCCTGAATGCTTTCCAGCTACTTGAACTTGGAAAAATCATTCCAGCTTTTCCAGACGCAGTCTGCTATGAAAAATTAGAGACTGAGGTGGTTTGAGCTTAATGAGATAATTTCAGGAGATAACATACGAAGAATAATAAATCTTCAATAAAAATGTTATTGTGCTATTTTTAATATGTTATGATCTGCAACTCAGATTTATCTGTAAGTAAGGAAAATGAGTCCTACCTAGGAGTACTTGATGATGATATCATTGAATCCTAAAACATGTTGATTAAGCAAGTAGAAATGTTTACTTGCATTCCTTTCTTTAGCAAATTTAATTTTTTTTTCATTTTTTATATTAAGATATGATTCACATATAACATTTTATGTATATTTAATGTGTACAACTTATGAGTTTGGAGACAAGAATATGTACTCAGGAAATCATTGCCACATTTGATCCACAAACACTATCACTACCTGAGCTCATCACCCCGCCCCACCTCCTTCTGAGTGGTTCCTTCAGTCACTACCTTTCTCTTGTGGTTGCCTCTCCCTTCACTTTGACTTCTTCCTTGTGGCATAAACAAGCTCTACTTGAGACTTTCCCACTCTTTTTTTTTCTGTTTTAACCAACTTCTTTCTTCTGCTTGTTTTTTGCCCCTAACCATTGTTCTTCTTTTCTTCAATTTGTAAGACACCTTCCTAGAGTCATCTCTACACTTAATTGTTTTCATTATTCATTATTTTCTCTTCTTTTAATGTCACTGAAAGGCTTCCACCATTGGAACCCTTGGCTCTATATCTCTCTCATCCTCGTCTCCTCTCTTCCTCACTCCTTTTTCTCTTCCACCTCCACCATTTTTTTCTCCTTCCCTCTTATTCTATGTGTCTTTACCTCCTTCTCCCTTTGTCTCTCTCCCCAGCAGTAAATCACTGATTTCAAGCCTCTGAGATTCCACACCCTCCTCTATTTTTTTCTCATTGCCCCTTAAATATTGGCATTCTCTTTAATTGGACTCACACCCATATCTTCAAGGTTTCTACAGTAGAACAGTGGCTTCCAAATATATCCTCACCTTTCTTTGTTATCTGGGCCTTTGCTTTCTTATATCTAACTCACAATGGGATGACTCTCTGCCAGCATCTCATATTCAAGGTGTTCAAAATGATCTTGTCTTTCCCACACAACTTTTTGCATAGAAATGCAAAGCATATCCAACTGGCTTTGTCATGCACACAGTCATGTAGCCAGAGGGTTGACAATTATTCTCTTGTCCTCCAACAATCCACTCACTGCCAAGTCATCGCCTTAAATTCTCTGACTTGGTCTTCTCCCCTCCCCTTTTTTTCCTTCCCCAGCCATAGATGGATCATGCTGTTTTATCTTCCTACCAGTCTTCAGTTCCCCCACCTCTGAACAATTCAGTGATTATACTTAAAATCACACCACATTTCTATGTTGTTGTATGTGTAAAATCAGATGTATCATTTTATCTGGAACCGCTCTACTCTTCACCCTCTTAGCTTTACTTCTTCCCTTTTTCTCTCCATTAACTATTTTTGCCAGGCTTAAAATTGTATGTATGTAGACATATTGTAAATTTGTTTCCAAGGTTAAATGATATCTTTATCTTTATCTCTAACTATAGTGGAACCATCTCTGAGTAGCAAGTTACCCGAGGTAAAAAGGAAGTGAAGGCACTGCTGCCACCACCTTTCCCCATTTCTACTCCTACTGTCCATGAGGAATCTGAATACCCAATATATTATTCTTCCATTCCTCTATGTTTTCCTGGTTTTTTTTGTTTTGTTTTGTTTTCTCATGTTCTTCTTTCCTTCTTGTAGAGAACATACTCTTGGTAAATACTTCCATAGCCTATAAGATTGAGTTTAGGCATCATATTTTCTTGGATACTTTTCCTAAATATCCAACCAATGCCTCTTGCTCTTTTTCTCAATCTGTCTCTTTCTCCCCCTCCTTTTGTCCTTCTCTATTTTTGTGTCTCTCTATTCCCTCCTCTATAACTGTTTCAAGCACATATAAGTCTCTTAAAACTCATACCACGTCTCATTTATGTCTTTGCAGTTCCAGTGCCTGGCTCTAGTGTTCCTTTGGGACATCTTGCCATATTTGAAGTAAAGGCAGTCAGTCTGAAGAGTAAAACATTACTTGCAGTGCCATGGACTTGATCACTCTATACAAATAAACTTGCTTGTGTAAAAGCAGAGAACATTAGAGATGGGACTGTAGATTAAGTAGTCAAGAAAAATAAAGCCTATACCATTAAACTCTTGCAAGCAAACTTTAATAGCATTGGCAAAAAAAGTGACAGTGTGATCACAGGAACTAGCAATGATGGCTGAGGTAGCAAAGACCAGATTGGTGCTACTTGTTCCTGACTGCTCATTAGAATCACTTTGGGAGCTAATAAAAAGTACAAGTATGTTTCCTGTCCCAGGGAGATTCTAGTATCAATTGCTAGGTAATTCTTAGTAAATAACAACAACATTAGAAACTTACAGCAGGGATGCTGAAAGAACAATAGATCTGAACTCTAAGAAAGTTCAGAGACTTCTGGTGTATCCCCTGATATATATTCCTTGCATCCACATGGATGGGCTCTATGGGGTAGTTATGGGTTCATGAGTTATTTAGGTAGTGGGATAAATATTCTTCAGCCTCCTAAAAAGAATGAAAGTCTCTGCTGTATAAAAATAGGCAAATTTTTGACTTCTAGATCCTCTGAGTGATGAAAAATTGAGATCTTATATTTTTAATACTCTGATTGAAAGCCTTTTTTTCATTTTTTGAAAAAAATGTTTTTATTTATCTCAAGTCGCATGATTTTTAAAGTTACTGATAGTTGGAGTTTTGCATATATAATACTTTAACACCAATCCCACCACAAGTGTCAAATCCATTTTTTCTTGGGGCCAGAAAGATAGTGCAGCTATTAGACATTGCCTTGTTTGTGACTGAACCACATTCCATCATCAGCACTGCATAGGGTTCCCCCTATACCACCAGGGGTCATTGTTGAGCATTCCAGAGCCAGGAATATAATTGCTCAGCACCACTGTGGAAGGCCCAAACATCCCCCAACACTGCAAATAACAAACTCATTCTATTCCTGTTCTTGCACAGAGCAAGAACTATTATCAGGTTTGTTTCCTTCCAAAATAAAAGAACTTTCATTTTTCTAGCTGATGGTGAGTATTATGATATTAGAATGTCACTTTCTACTAATCTATAAAGTTAAACAGAGTAAGGCAGAAATGTTAAAAGAAAACTTCTGGGGCTATGTTTTTTAAGCCAGATGGTGTGTGACTCAAAAGAAAACAAAAGCTGGTTAAAAGGGAATGATTTAATAAATCTTGAGTGGTAGACATCATACATTCCCCAGAGGTTGGCATTGGCATCATGGGAGAGAATGGTGCTATTTTGTATACCCACAAGGTCTTTGCAGACATCCATAAAGTGATAAGAACTTTATCAGACAGCAAAGCACAGATCCTATTGATGCCAATATTGCCAGGGCAGTTTGCAGTGTCATGTTGGCAGCATGTAAGCCTCATGAATAAGCCCAGGATGTTTTTTGCTCAGGGAATGACTCCTTAGTGGTAGTAACAGTGTGAAGGTTCTTTTAGTTCTCTCCCTGGTTTCCAATATTTGCTCTTCTCCTCCCCACCTCCGACCATATATTTTTCTTCTTGTGATGTGGGGACCCCTCTCATCATCATATGGTAAAGTTTAGGAAGCTCCAGCAGACCTAGGCCACTTCTGTGAACAATAATGCATGCCTGGTTTATGAGATGGTTCCACAAGAATGGAGGTGGAGGCAGGGTGCCAAATATGGCCCTTGCTTTTATCTTTGGCATTAGACGGCCCCTGGCAGACTGCCAGGTTGAGTTTATTGGAATATAAAGTACAAATACGTGCTTTTTTGGAGGTGGGATGCTGGGGGTAGGGTGTAGCCTGCACTTAACAGGATACAGTCTGGTTAGGAAGAGCATGAGCATGGTGACTTGTGCTTTGTTCCTGAGGGGGTGATATGTGCCCCCAAAAAACAGTGCTAAACACATTTGATACATCTTTTATTCTCCCCTTCTAGGGCTCAAGAGTATTATACTTCCCTCCAGACTCTCTGATCTTGAATGTTGTCTTTCTAGAGTGCCCCTTTCCCTAGCTTCTCAAAATCCCAAGTTCCTCTGGAATTCTCACAGACTATAGTACCGGTTTTTTTTGTTTGTTTAAATATCTTTATTTAAATACCGTGTTTACAAACATGACTGTATTGATCTTCAGTCACAAAAAAGAATCCTCCCCCACCCCCCCTTCACAAGTGCAACATTCCCACCACTTTTGAATCATTGGAGGCAGGCTGGCAATTTTCTACTGAGAAACAAAAATGCAATTCTAGGCACTTTTTTTTTAATGTCTGAGATAAGCCCTCACCTTCAAAAGGGGGCATACTTCTTTTGAAATTTTTGCTTGTTTGGCCCAGAGTATGAGGATTTTAGTGCTGCCTTACAAGGTGCTAGTAAGAATGGTGATTTATGTATTTTAGCTCTGACAAGGTAGCACAAAAGAATGTTTTCAGAAGCTATATCAACTGGTGTTAAGGGACAGTTTGTAAATTTACATTAAATAATTTTCCTTGGTTTACCATTATGATTACTTCCTAAAAATAAATCTGTGTAGGCCTCTGTCCCACAACTCATTTTCTGAAATTGCTAATGTAAACCCCTCCTGAACTGTTTCCTTGTTGTGGGACCACAGGTTAAATAATACTACACTTTTTGGGGGAATCTTTTTTGTTTGTTTTGTTTTGTTTTGTTTTGCTTTGGCTTTTGGGCCACACCCAGCAATGATCAGGTGTTACTCCTTGCTGTGTACTCAGGAATTTCTCCTTGTTAGGTTGGTTCAGTTGTGTGCCAGGCAAAGACCCTACCCTCTGTAATATCACTTTGATCTGAATCTTACATTTTTTTTGGTTTTGGGGGCCACATCCGGTGAAGCTCAAGGGTTACTCCTGGCTGTGTGCTCAGAAATCACTTCAGGCTTGGGGGGGACTATATGGGATGCCAAGGATTGAACGCAGGTCCGGCCTAAGTTAGCTGCATGTAAGGCAAACACCCTACTACTGTGCTATGGCTCTGGCCCCATAAACTTACACTCTTGATTTAGCTGAGAAGCAAATATTTTTCTTTCTTCACCAGCTTTAGAATTCTGACTACTACAGTCATTAAGAATACAAATATTGGGAGTAGGAATAGTAGTGTGACTTCTTTATTGAATTCTTGGTTTGGAGAGTAGAGTACTGATTTGGGTGCAGTGTTTGGCCTCTTTCCTCTGTACTTTCTTTACTGTTTGCTATGTGAGAAAACAGCTTAAAATAGAATGATTGCGCAGGGGGCGGGAGGGGGGTAGTTAGAATAAGAGGTTTGGTTTTGTGATTTGTTGTACAACCATAGATTCCAAGTTCTCTCCAATAAGAATTTCAAGTCTCTTCGTGCACAACAGACAAATATATACATAGGTGACTAATGGAGTGGAATGATTAGTCTCCATTTCCATGGTAACCTGAATCAAGTTCTTACCTGGGGAAGCTAAGCTAGGAGGCGTTGTCAGCCTCTGGTTCTCTCAGCTGGCCCACAGCAGAGATTCAGCCTCCAAAGTTCCACTTGAGAGTCCTGCCTGACACCATCTATGTACCAGGAGCACAGAGTCACAATTATACTAGTTTTCTTTCTTGTTTCAGAGGTCTGAAGAAATCATTTCTAGGTTATCCTAACACTCAGAAAACTGCTCCTTAAACCTGATTTGAAACTATCCTGCTGTTTTTTTTTTTAACGCATTTCCTTTCTGTTGCAGTTAAGAGGGTAAGAAATGTTCCTAAGGAAAATATATAGAGAAATATCTTGGAGTAGTATAGCTGTTTGGTGGAGAAAAGATTGTGATTTGTGTTTCCATGAGAAACAAGCAGTTTGAAGGTATACTTTATTTTAATGACTGTTGCGATTAGAATGGTTTTCTTATAAAAAAACCTTTCCCAATCTCCAACCTCCTACCTTGTAGTGTTTATAAATGGAGATTGCTAGGACTCTGGTAGGAATGATGAATATAATTTACTCATCTACATACAATATTTGTTTGATATGTATGAATAGGAGAAGACTTCTGAAAGGTGGTTTTTGCAAAGGGTTCCAATTGCCTTCTTTTTTTTTTTGTGATCTCCATTATGTGTTCTCAGGATCATGTCTTCTCTGTAAGAGGATGCTGAGAGTAGAATCTTTCTATCTTTCTCTATTTCTGACTTAAAATCCACACTCAACTGTGCTCAGGGTTTACTCTTGGCTCTAAATTTAAAGATCACTGCTGAATAAGTGAGGCTGAGTCCACCATATGTGGTGCTGGGAATTGAAATTGGATCATCCTTGTGCAAGGCTTACCTTACTAACTATACTATCTTATTGGCCCCAAAATGTCTTCTGTATTATTTAATGGGTCCTCTATACCAGAAACTCATGTTAACTTTCCACAAGATATGACATTACTGTTAGCTTTAGCAAGTAGCTCTAATGTGGGTCAGCTCTCCTACTACCCCAAACATATGAAAGCCAAGTATTTTTTATTCCCTCTTGACTGACTTGATTTTTCCACAAGAAACCATGCTTATTTCCCTGAGAAGTATTTTTAGTTTTATTTACTGGGATAAGTTTTATTTCCTGGATACAGAAAGCGGACCACATCCACTGGGCTCAGGGATCACTCCTGAGGTGCTAGAGTAGCTGAGTACAGTGACCAGGATTGAACCAAAGTTGGTGGCATGCAAGTCAAGTGTCCAAATCATTGTACTATCTCTCTAATTAACCTACCTTATAAAATGGAGGAATGCTCAGCTCACAGGATGCATGAGAACAGACCTCTCATGTGCCCCACATTACCTCCAATTTTCTCTCCCCACACCTTGAGCTGGGTTTCTTTAGAACTGATGTCCACAGCAGACTTGGGTCGCCCAGAGGATCATTTTAGCACTAGGAGCACTAAAGTCCAGACAAAACAGAGTGTTGATGTTGATGAAGAGAACTTGGGAAGACTCTGTGGCTTATAGTAGTAGTGTTCTGTAGGATGACATTTAAGTTTATATTCCTACTGCAGCTAGCAGCATTCACCAACATCCATTGAATTTCTGTTTTAAGACAGAAAGAGGACTCAGCTACAATTGCCTATTTCGCCAATGCCATACACAATGAAAGTAAATACAGATTCAAGGTTAATTCTCCTGATTTACAGACTTGCCAAAAGAAAGAGCAGTGTTATCTGTTTGTGGCTTCTAGGCCACAAACATTCACCTCAACAGTGTGAAGAAAGAATCTCTAGAGTCATCATTGTTTTTTCAGTCTACAGCTGCAGTAGCATTCCCACTCTGCAATTGCATTTAATCTGTGACATGAGACCTTAATAGTATCCTCTCCAACTCCATCAGTTATACTAATGTTATGAGCATCAGGTATGGGTTTGTGGAAGTCAAAGCCCTTTGACTGGTGGTTGGTAGATGGAGGGAGTTTATGTGTAAGATTTAAATTGAGGAAGAGGAGCCTTTCAGAGAGAGGGCTTTGACGAGATGTGAGGCATGGCATAGGTGGTTCATGATTAAATTGTTGTTTGATCCTTTCTCTATTAGAAAAACCTATTTTTCTTCCATTCACTAATAAGAGAAAACTCTAGTCAGCCCTTTTTGTTTCCCTGTCCTTTCTGGGACATGGGGAGAAGGCACTAAAATCTTGTCCTTTGCCTTTTGTTACATGAGGCTTATAGAGGGTACAAAGGAAAAAGAATGTTCATTTGCTGAGAATATCACTG
>PVKC010012230.1:0-23933 GCA_004027635.1 Crocidura indochinensis
TCCAGGAATGTTGTCTGAGCACCGAGTCAGAATGAAGCCCTAAGACTAGCCAATTTTTGCCATCCCCCTTTTTTCTTTTTCTTTTCTTTTTTCTTTTTCTTACCTTCAATCAGAACTACATAACTTGAACCATCTGTTATGCCTCACAAATTGAGGGGGAAATAATGGAGGGCACCAAGACCAAACAGTTGTATGAACATTGAGTAGGAATAAAAAATGATTAGACTTAAACACCAAATCCAAAACCAACTGCAACACAACCGATACCCAATCTACAACAAGCTAGACACAGAAGGAACCACTTATACTAGCAGCTCAGGGGGCAAAGGAGGGACAATATAGAATGCATGCTGGGAATAGGGGTGGAGGGAGGATAACATTGGAAGTGACAGTGAAAATGCCCTTGATTCAATGTCACCATGTACCTAAAATACTACTGTGAAAGATTTGTAATCTACTTTGGTCAAAATAAAAATTATTATTAATAAAAAAAAGAATAGCCAAGTGTAGATACAGAACAAAACAAAAATTCTACACTGATTTTGTTCTCTGTAAAGTGTTTTTAAGAAAACACAAGATTGGGGCTGGAGCAATAGCACAGCAATAGGGCATTTGCCTTGCATGCAGCAGATCCAGAACATACATGGTTCAATCCTCAGCATCCCATATCGTCCCCCTAGCCAGGAACGATTTCTGGGCACATATCACCGGGTGTGACAAAAAACAAACAAACAAACAAACAAACCTCCCAAAAAGAAAATACCAGATAATAACATAAAATTATCGACCATATTTCAATTTCTATCTCTCCAAAAATGCAGTCACCAATGTATTAAGAAATGAAATCACAAATAACTCTATTTGATGGAGATTATGTGACATAGCATCATTTTACATATTTCTTGCATAAACAATTCGTAATGACGAATCTGTACCAGTTTATTGGCATGTGTACTATTTTGATGGAGATGCCTTAAGTAAGAGCTGCAATGAAGCTCTGCTGATTGAGCAAGCTTCAATTTAAAATCTGCAAAGGAGAGAGAATGGGTGCCAAATCAAATATTTTTTTATTAAAACACTTAAATTTTTGACAGCACAAATATAATTCAAGATAAATTGAAAAATTTTAGACATGTAATCCTCTTAGTTATAATGAGCTAATAGCTTCCCCTGGTAAATGAGATTTTAAGGATTTTCATGTATTCCATACTGTCCCCAAAATTAGAATCTTGAATGCATATCTGAATCAATTCTCTGATCATGAGCACTCACAGCAACATAGAAATATAAAGCAGCAGATGAACCTTGATGCCAAATCTACAAGGCTTGTGGTTCAATATAATCTGGGCCTTCTCAGAAAGGGCCACTGAAAGATTATCAGACCAGAGACTGAAAGCCTAGTGGACCTCATTCTGGGACCAGTGTATCCTACAAGTTCCTTTCAGAACAAAAAAAGTTCATATCACCTCACTCCAATGATTTTATATATTGTGGGGCTCCAAGGTGTCAGAAGGTCTCAAGGCCCTTCTGCTAATCTTAGTCAATTCAAAGGTTCAATGCAAAGGTCCAAGAACATTGTGCTACTTCTCCTGTGGTACCAGAGATTCCCAGACACTCTTACAGTGATGGGGGCCTTCAGGGATGTGAATGAGAAAATGCTCAAGGGACTATGTAGTTCAGGGAATCTCAAAGAGTACATGCATGGCATGAGTCTTTATCCCACTACTCTTGTTCAGTCCTTAACTTCAATTATTTTATTATTCTTATATTTTGGGTCCATACAATGTGATATTCAAGGCTTACACCTGGCTCTGTTCTCAGGAATCACTCAAAACAGTGTCCAGGGAACCATAGGTGGTGCTGGAATAGATTCTGGGTTGACTTTATAAAAGCAAGCACCTTCTCTGCACCCTCTATCCAATATATTTCAACTCTTTTTTAAGTCATGTCCTGTTACTTCAAAAGCAAATAATTACCACTGCTTGTCTAATGATGATAATCAAAATATCTGTTTACAAGAATTCAAATTTTCACATTTGATCTTTATCTAAGAACAAGGAAACAACTACTGCCCTAAATACCATCACACACAGAAAAGTCATGAGTGAATTGTGCTTTAAAGAGTCTATAATACTGCACAAACTCTTTTAAATATATTTCCACATTGAACTGAAAGACTTTCCTGAAGGTGCAAAGTATGTACCAAGTGCCAGGGGATTGCTGGCCCCTTAGAGCCTCTGAAATCGGATCCTTTGAATTTGGGGATACAAACTAGTTGGAGCAGAATAAACAGTCTTCCTAGTTTTGGTCTGAAGATCTTTGTGTGGGTTTGCGAAAAATTCCTGCTGAGATATTAGTGAGTCTGACTGAGGGATGCTGAGCACACGCTGTGGAGCAGCCTGTATCCCACCAACTTCCTGAAGGCTGATTTCAAGTTTTAAGCTTGAAATTCATCCAGATCCAAGATTTTTAGAAACATAATTGCAGAAAAGACTCACAATCCAAACCTGTTCTCAACTATCTTGTGTATCTATGAAACGCAGTATAGGTGCAGTCTGCAGGAAAGAAGGATGGGGTCATAATTTCACATTCTGGATGATAGATATTTCACACTTCTTTAAGCTAGTCATCCATCCATGAGAAATATCAGTCGATGCGATTCGAACATGGCAAGTATTGCTGTAAGTTTTAGTAATAGAAGGAACATGGAAGTGATAATTGCACACATAAAATGCACCTGTATGCACAGAACGCTACTCATACAACACTGATATATTGTAACTTTTTTTTTTTTTGGTTTTTTGGTCACACCCATAAGCGACTAGGGGTTACTCCTGGCTTTACACTCAGAAATAGCACCCAGCAGGCTGGTGGAGGGGGACCATATGGGATGCAGGGATTCGAATGAGTCCTTTTGAATGCAAGGCAAATGCCCTACCTCCATGCTATATTTCCGGCCCCAACACTGATATATTTTAATATGTTTGTATATATTATATTTTCGCACATAATAAAATATGATTCACTATTTCAAAAGTAGGTATATGAATTATTCAACTAGTTCATATGTATCTTATTATTCATTTTTAACTTTTTTCTGAACTTATAAATTTAGAAAAGTCTAATAAAATGTTCATTAAATTATCTAAATATGATATTCATTTTACTGGTCTGCTTTTTCAGTTATATGTTATGTTTATGTTTCTGATAGAAAAGCTAGTTTAATAAAATATATGCTGGAGTCTACCTAGAGAGAACATTTGCTTCTTTAACAACAACAAAAAAAAAGCCTTTTAAAATTAGGATAATCACACTTAAGTATATATCTGTGGTAATAACCCCAATGGGCTTATTGGTAGGAAAAGCAATTGAGTGAGTGCAAAGGCAAGTTCTTGATTAAATCTGAATTCAATCTGTGGTAAAGTGCTCACTCATTGAATTCCGGAAATACTTACTATAATTAAGTCAATAGATCAAGTTCCTATGTCAAGCTTAGTTTCTTTTTGTATTACTTAAATTTTTGTTGATTTTTTTCCAGTTTGTTATCAATTATTAGCAAGAATAAAATGAGGCTGATTTCAGAAGACTTTCCCGTGATTCTTGATACAACTCATGGACTAGAAATATTTTTAACTAGAGAATTTCTTTGAAATACAATCGAGAACACCACCCCAACTCCCTTTGGAATCAGACTAGCTTTTATTTGTATCTATTTAAAGAAAACCATTAGGGGAACAGTGTATGGTTACAAGTTCATATTGATATTTATTTTTGGCTTTTTATATTAAACCTAAACAACTTCTTGGCTTCAAGATGTCTCCTGGAATCCTAAGTATCATTGCTATTGATTAAAATCCACCCAAATGCTCTATGAAGGTCATGGCCACAAAAGGCCAGACGAATGCTATTTTTGGCTGTTTTATGCAGGTCATAAATAAATTCATTCTTCCCAAAGATTAGACAGATATACCTGCAACAGCAAAGCCCTATATTGAAATACCTGTTGGTGACAAATAGAATTAATCTAGGAAGCATGCTCAAGTAGCGCTTTTTTGTAACACCCTATTACAGAATATAATATACATTTAAAGAGGCGGTATACTTTCTAATTCCCTCCAGTATGGCCATGCATTAATTTTGTAATTTATCGAGTTCCTGGAACAGATTTTTTTCATTTATTTGTCGTGTTTATCATAAACCCAAAGAGAAGCATTAGCATGCAGCTTTGGTGCCGGAGTTTAGAAATGTTATGCTTACGAACTAAGTGACAGGATCAGTTGTCACACACAGTGACCATATATCAAGGAATTACACTAGCATTAGGTAGAACAGCAGGTCCATTTGTTCAAATGTTCACTGAACATATGAGTGATTTTCTCTAACAAGGTCCCTAGGGAACCCACTTGCATCCCTCACAGCCTGCATCCTAACTGAAAGATAACTATTTTAAACTCCTGCTAAAATATGTAATATTTTAGGATTGAAATAGAGTAAGTGTCAGGAGCTAGAGAGAAATTATATACTGCTGTAATGTATTCCAGAGAAATAGTAATAGCAACCAGCCACCACTGATGTAATCCATTTTTTCTTGCTCTTAGGTTTTAAATATTAGAAACCTAACTCAATGAAAAATATGTAATAATTAAAATTTTTGACACTTTTCTCATGGGAAATTAGATATTGGTTTGCTTAGTTGGCATATATACAAATTTAATAGTTTATGATCCAAAATATATTAAGCATACATTAAGTATAATATGTGAAACTGTTAATGTTTTGATTAGTTCATTTATTTCTTCAATTGTTCTTTATCGTGGAAATTATGCTATGACATGCAATTATGCAATGACAATTCTGATGGCCACATCCAAAGCTGACTTCCAGTTGACTATTTTCCCTAAAATATTGGGATGAGGAGTAACAGATATGAATTGTCTCTAAATATTAGAATACAGCAAAGGAAATGGACATCATTTTAGATTAGGTTACATGGAAGTCATATTAGTGAGAAATTCTTGTTGAAGTATTGTGATAGTGGCAAAACACTTGGGAATGCTGGAATTAGTCATTATAACTTTGGAAGTCCCCAATCAGAGTGAGAACTTGGGAGCAGAATGACCTTGGGAAACTTGCTATGACAAAGAAAAAGTGTTTAAAAAATTTAGAGTGTATATGAGCATATTTTCAGTGTGGAGGGTAGTTACATGAATCTATCCATGCAGGATTAATATTAGTAATTTGTTTTGAGCACCTTGGAGTGTGGCTTGATAGTTCAGTCAATTTGACTCTGAAGCTTGAACTCAGTATTTTATGAGAATTTATGTGGTTGAAATGCCAGGACAAACTTGACATAACATAAAGAGAGCAAGACCTAAGGCTCAGCAAGAAGTCTGTGTAGAGTGGTCAGACAGCTCAACCCCCCTTAACAATAACTCAGAAAGGTACATAGCAAGATTGATTGATATGTTTGTTGGGAGCTGTTTGGGCTGATTTTTATAGGAAGAGACTGGTAGAGCATGTTGATATGGATTTGAGTGCTACTGTCTCCGTGGAATTACCTGGACTTGGGTGTTACAGAGGTGTTAATGAGACTTCATATGTAGAGAATGAACAGTCACTACAAATAATTGATCAGACCTGAGTAAATAAAGTAAGTAGGGCAATAGTACAGTGGGGAGGGACTTGCCTTATAAGCAGCTGACCCTGATTTGATCTCTCGTACTGCATTGATTACTGAGCACTAGCTGGGGTTACTCAGGAATAAAAAGCTGGCAATAGCACTGAATACTTCCATTGGTGTCTCCTCCAGAACAAAACAAAACAAAAGGAGTTTAAAAAAATGAAATTAGTTGAGATAATTAGTTGTATATTGGTAGATAAATTTTAGATTGGTTGAGCAGATACTCAAAATGGATGGACAATGAGAAGATATGTAGTTTCTAATCCCTTAATAATCTTTTTATCTTAAATGCTCATCAGATATAGAATTTATAATTCAAAATATTCTAGAGTTGAACACATTTAGCATATAAAAATAACTTTTTTAGATAAAGTGAAATGCTTACACTGGTAATTCCATCCCTTACTCCAAGTCTCCCTCCATAGATCCTGCAGGCATTTATCACACAGTACAAAGTATGAAATTTATTTTCCAAATTCATAGTTAGTACCCTGAATAGCTGATGATCAACATTCCCACTGTTCTTCAATCATAGTTGTATATTTAAAAGGTGACATTGAGAAGGTGATCTGTGTGTTTCAATGAGAAAAACTTCAAAACAGCAACCATCACAATTTAGTATTCATAGCATTTTAATGAGGATCAAACTCCTTAGGCCAGGTATGGTTCAAAGAAAAGTGGGTGCTGCCCCATTCATGTAAGTCCCACTTTATACAACTCCCAAATGGCTTGAGATTTTAATGCCATCAGGTAGTGGGTTAGAATTATAACATATGAAGTTTGGGGTAACAAATATTCGCACCATGTCTTGTCCCTATTTTGTGCACAAGAAGAGGGCAGTGAAGTAGTTTCTTTAGACACAGCCCACTCATTCATTGGCTGAGTTTAGCTCCAATCCCCATTTCTCTCTTTTTTTTTAATAATTTTTATTTTGACCGCAGTGGATTACAAATATTTCCCAGTAATATTTTAGGTACATAGTGACATTGAATCAGGGGCATTCCCACCACCAATACCTTCCCTCCACCCCTGTTCCCAGCATGCATCCCATATTCTCCTCCTTTTTAAGAGTCTCCACAGCACTGCTTGGGCTTCTCCACATATGAGTTGATGTGAGAAGAAGGAAGAGGTTTAATATTTCTATAAAATAAAATAAAGATTCATCCCTTGACTATTTTTTCAAGTGTCTTAATTTCTTTTGGAATAGAAATTACTAATAACAGATTAAATCTCCACCTCATCCCAGGTATTATTTTTAAATATCTACAGTGAAATATTTACAGTGAAATGTCTCAAGTTCTCCCATTTCTATCTTTTTTAACTACAAGATCAAAGGATAAACTAACTGGTAATATAATACCTCAAGACTAATTTCAGAGATTATTGTGTCAATCTCAAACTCATGCAAAGTCTATTATTTTTTCCTATTGTTGAAACTAAGTTTAGAGATAATAACTTTGAGAACAATGACAACAAAAAATCTAGATCATTGCAAAATAATTATACTTAAATCACAATTAAACTTTGGATATTAAAAATAGTTGATATTCAGTGACTGTAGTAGAAGATTGACAAATAGTAAATATGTTCTTTCTTAATTCAATCTGCTTTTTTCTTTCTTTTTCTTTTCTTTCATTTTTTTTGGACCAAACCTGGTGACTCAGGGGTTACTTCTGGATATGCCCTTAGAAGTCGCTCCTGGTTCAGAGATCATATGGGACACTGGGGATTGAACCCAAGTCCATCCTGAGTCAACCATGTGGGGAGGCAAATGCGCTACCTACTGCTGTCCTATCACTCCATTCTTTCAGTCTGCTTTTAATTTTGTTTATGTCTGGATAGCTTAGCATCATCAGAAATGTTTTTGACACAATTACAGGAAGTCTGTGATGTCTATGATCAAGACATCTGCATAGTGATACTCTTCCTGGTTAATAACCAACGAGGCAGCAACTGGGTATCTCTGACTGGAGAGGACAGCAGGTTCAGTGTCTGTCTTGCACACTAACAACCAAAGAATCGATCTGTAGTGCCTAATATGGTCCCTCAAACACTTCCAAGAATTATTCATAATTACAGAACCAGGAGTATGCCTTGAGCACTTCCAAGTGTGGTCAAAGAAGAGTGGATGCTGGCCCATTCCTGCAAATCCCACTACTATGTTCTACACAACTACCAAATGGTCTGAGATTCTAATGCCATCAGGTAGGGTACTTGAATTTTAACATATGAAGTTTGGAGTAGTAATACCATACACACTATTGACCTTATTTCATAAATAGAATCTAAAATAGATAATGAATTTTAGAATATGTTATTAAGTATAATTAAATGCTTAATACTTAAATATCTTTTATGTGTGTATATATTTTTTATTTTGTGAGGAAGTAATGTAGAAGGCAAGAAAACATTTCGATCTGGAGATCTTTTATTTTCCAAAATTGGAATATAAAAAATAAATATTATCGCTTGACATTTTATATTCTATTTAAAAATATCTTTACTTTGCTTACATTTTGGAGAGTAGAGTGTAAAGATAGGAATTGGACCACACTCTTTGGTTTTCATTAATTATTCCTATTCTGTGCTCAAGGTTCACTCTTGAATCTGTTTAAGAGGCTATATGTGGTGCATAAATTAAACAGGCTGCAGGCATGTGGAAAATATGTGCATTAGCCCCAGTCTCCCCATCTCTTTCTCTCTTTGCTTCATTCTTTGGGATTTTAAATGGGTGCAATTAGTTCAGAAAAAAAGCCATTTGACTTCCGGTATAATATTTTTAAAAACACAGGGATGTTGACCTAATACCATTTCTGGATGCAGTGTCTTTTCCTTGGAATGGAATAATAGTCAAAATGGAGGAGTTTTATTGGGTACCAGGTTTGGAGGCTGTAGACTGAAAATAGAAAAAAAAAAAAAACACCCTCAATAGTATGGTAGCTAGTCCCACTGTTTCAGAGCATATGAATAAAACTTTTATGTGTATGTCTCTCTAGATTAATGATTCATATATACATTACTGCATTTTGTGTATTTTTCATAACAGGTGTCATCAAAATGGTACTAAGATTAGTATGTACTAATTCAAATTGATCTTTTCAAAAGCTGGTCTTCTAAAACATATAAAAACAGAATCCAGGGATCTGGCTTAAAGGGCTTGAGAACAAACTTTACACATCACAGCTAAGCATGTGTCAAAGTACAAACACAAAGACATAGACAAAGACACAGTCATAAATACACACATGTTGCTCCCTTTTTAAAAATAAATACCAAATAAATGGTATCTACTTTGAAATATCACAGATTGAAACCTCATTCTATTACTTTAGGCTAAATCAACTATTATTTGTCCTAATGCTAAATAAAAATCAAGGGTATGTGTTAATTTTATTTATTTTTCTTTTACTTTGATTTATTTAAATATTAATTTTTAAATAGGCATATAATTTTGAAGCAGTGCTTGGCAAGTATTGTAAATATATAGAAACAAACACTTTAATAGCTGAAAGGATTTTTCATATATATTTTAAAAAGCAAAAATTTGGCAAGATCTGTTCTTTAAACATTCATAATAACCATGGAGATACTTTTAAATGAGCTATAATACAAAATTTAAATAATTTTTATATAGAAAAAATTTTGAAACTTATTCATACTCATCACTGATTACATATAAGTTTTCTAATACAGCTAGCATCCATCCTATCTTTGAAAATAAAGAAATAAATTACAATTATTACAGTAACTACCTCCTCATATTTAAATGCAGCATTCTGAATCAATGACAAGTCCTCAAATTGGTGAGTTTACATAATATGCAGAAGTTGAGAAAGAAAAATCTCAGTATAATTACTGGCAGTTGAATAATGAATAAGTTGTGCATGTTCAAACAAGTCCATTAATGTGACACATAAATTCATGAACATTTATGAGCAATTAATATTCTGAATGCTACTGGAACCTGGTGCATTCTATTATCCTTTCTAAGTTAGAGCTATTTACATGTTCTGACCAAGTTAACTATTCTGTCTTCATTCCTTTGGTTTTCTTAATAAATGTGTGCTTTTTAATATTTTTAATCACAAACGAACTTAATATCTATAATCTGAGAAGCTATATCTTTGTTCGAAACCGCAGGTGGTTATTCACCGAGATTTACAGCATTTCTATTACCCATCAGATTCGGCCAAACTATTATTTTTTGCTTAAGTATTTCAAGTAGTTTGTATGTTAATTTGATGTAATTCCTAACTAAAATATGAAAACCAGTGTTATTACTTCAACTTGCTAAACCATTGTTTTGAGAAAATTCTGAAACAAAAATATTAAAGTTAACAATTTGAGTTAGTTGGTATTTTGCTTGTTTTTGTAAATATTACTATTCTAGAAATAGAGATTTGGAAGTAAAAAGAAAACAGGCTTAAAATTGCATTGGATTCAATGACATATTCATTGCTAATACTATTTTGACTCAGGGAACCAGAGGCTAGTACATTTTATAGGGCAGGTGAATTGCATGCAGATTACCTGAATTCCATCTCTAATACCCCATATGGTCCTCTGAGTCTGTTATAAGAGATCTCTGAGGACAGAGCCAGGCATGGTTCCTGAGCTTCACTGGGTGTGGCCTCCCAAACCCCCAAATAAACAACAACAACAACAATTTAACTTAGTCATTACATGCAAATTAAATGAATGGTTTTTTAAATGCCAAATTTATTAATAGTATTTCTAGCAAACTTTATACAACCTTACCACGGTAAAAACTTTGGAAGTTTTCAAATATATATAAATTTTTATACAAGTTATAAAAGATACCAACTCTACTTTTTGGGTAAGCATGGCACATTACTCATAAGCATATTTTAGTTCTTTAAGAACAACGACTATTAACTTCACTTCAGGTGCCCTATGAGTTTTAAAACCCAAAGTTCAAGCCTAAAATTTTTAATAAAGTTTTTCTATTATTATTGAATTGTAACAGTTGCTCCTATTTTGCCAAGAAAACAGTAGTCAAATCACAGGCATTTTATTTATATATCATATATAACTCATATATATTAATACATAATATAATATATATTCATTGATCGTATAAAAAATGAAATTTAAATTTGTATCATAGAACATATTTAAACCACTGATTGTTTTTTTCTTTCACTTCTCCCTTTGTTCTTTTAAATTACTTTGTTAGCTCCTAGACAAACTCTCCCAGTTTTTCTTTTTTTCTTTAACACCAACAGAACCACAGAACTTGAATGATCTTATTTGATCATAAATTTAGGGGGAAAAAATGTATGATATCAGGAGCATATGGACACATGAACATTGAGTGGAAATAAAAAAATGATCAGACCTAAATACCAAACCCAAAGTCAACGACAACAGAACCAAGATATCCAATCTACAACAAATTATATTCAAAAGGGACCTGTTACACTCGAAGTCCAGGGGCAAAGGAGGGAGGTATGGGATGCATATTGTGAACAGGGGCAGAGGGAAGACAACGCTGGTGGCTTTAATTCACTGTCACTGTGTACCTTAAATATAACTGTGAAAGACTTGTAACTCACATTTGTCACAATATAATTTAATAATGAAAAATAGTAGAGGAGTGAATTCAAAGAATGATGTAATAGACAAAGTAGCAAAATAAATAAGTGGGAGAAAGAAAGGTCATTTAATACTATTCATGCTAATCTAATATCTGAGAAGATTAAATGTATATTTTAGATGAAAACACATAGAGAACACTCATTACATATATTGAGGCACTACTATCAATTCAAAATAAACATCAACACACATTTATTATAATAAATAAGACTATTCTAATTATTATAACTAGTATATATACATTAATAAACTCTTGAAAAAGGAAAGTCATAATGTATTAACCAAATAAAAATGTAGTAGCATTTATGATTAAGAATGAAATCAGTTGCAGGTCTACATCAATGCTTGAAAGCAGGAAAGCAGAGATCTTAGAAAATTCTGGACTGCTTGTCAAATCAGTCTCCATGAAAGAACATGGCCTCATAGAGAGCTGGGTGACTTTTATGCTATAAAATCATGTCCTGAGTAATAGTCTGGGTAGATGTGCCCTTCCCATCTAGCTTATAACCCAAGCCTAAAATTCCTGTATAACAATATCATCAATCTTGCCCATAAGAGCTACTGAGTGCCACTGTATATCATCTTTACAAAAAAGACTGCAGGAAGGAGCTGTCAGACCAGTAGTATTTAGTACAAAACTAGAACATCAATTTCCAATAGAAAATTTTAGACAAAGAGTGGACAAAGATCATTAAAGACCCATGATCCCTGTACAAAAAGTCTATGCCTGTATTTTATATAGATACATGTATTGATATTAATAAACAAATGCCATGTAGTTATATAAACGTACTCTACACATGATAGGTAAACTAAATAGTTTAGCTTATTTGAATTACTACAGTTTATCCTTTAAGTGCATATATCTAAATTATAATCTAAATTATACCTGAAGATTCAGAATTAACCAATTGCTTATCAGACCTCTTTACAAATGGCTCGATATAAATATTTTATGATCAACAGTTCATTTTGTACTTTTTAAATCATGCCCTTGGGAATACATATTTAGTATAATAAGAACATCAAAACTACATAAAACATTAAGTCTATATGCACTATAAAATGCTGTATCTTTTATACATGAAAGCTATGTTGTAATAAAATATGTAACACTTGTCAAGTGACATTAACCTTTTTTATTTCACAAGTTAATTATTGATTGACTAGTTGATTTATTATATCCAGTAAATATTCTGATTTTTAAGGACTCATGAAGGTATGAGATTAAGGCTATACAGAAAACTTTTCTTTTCGAAGCTTGATTCTGCCTTGTAATATAAGCACAGATTTACTCCCATAAGGGTAGGAATGAGTATTTAAAGTCCAATGTCATTGGGGTCAGGCAAATGTACAATTTTGCCAATGGGATTTACAATCCTTAAGCTTTTGGGATACTGTAATGTGTGGCATACGTCTTTTGGTTACTGAAGAACTCAAGACATCTGTAGATATTTTCAATGCATGATGACACTCTCTCTCTGAGCAACTCATTCTCTCCACAATTCAACAGTGGGTTGTTTGAGACCACACCATGGAAGCCAGAAGGACTGAAGTATTTTTGTCACATAGTTAGTGGTATGTAAATTATCTTTGAATGTATTGTCACACTGATCATGACTGTGGTGTGAAAGCTAGAGCTCTGCTTTATAATTCATACTTTTCCTTTTCAAATATTGCTATTTGTTAGTAAAATTAGATGAAAGTTCTCAGGGAAAGTGTTAAATATACTGTGTGGCCCTATCTCTACTCAGCATTGCTAGTGAAACTCTTACATTAACTTTGCCACTCTACTGAGAAATTCAAATTTTAGCATCAGTTGGTATAATTGTTTTTCATAACCACAGAAAGTTTTACAAACATTAAATGCCAACAGTTTTGAAAAACCTGTAATAATTTACAAAGATAAGACAAAAAATATAATTATTTGGAAAAGTAAAAAAATTATTGGTCTATTCATTAAGATATCAGCCATTATCAAAGTTGAAGGATATAGCAAATATTTTGACAATTTGATTTCATTAATTTACTGTTTGAGACCATTCTCAATGGTTTTTAGAGCTTATGCCTGGTTCTGTGCTAGGGGTTTACTCCTGGCTGACTTGAATGTATCAGAGAATGAATCCAGGTCTACTGTGTGCAAAGGTAACACCCTATTGTGTAGTATTATTCCAGTTTCCCCCAAATATTTTCACATTTTCGGAAACATTTTGGGAACAGACCGCATATCCTAATACTATTTCTTTGCATGATAAATTCTATGACTAGTATCATATTTTGAAAAGAAACTTAATTAAACCAACTTATTTCATTGAAAAGGATTTTAATAACTTTTCCAGGGGGCTGGTGCCCACAACTGGCTATGTTTTTCAGATCTTGGCCCGTTGTTTGGGGCTTACTCTAGGAACCATGCAGTGTTAGAAGTTAAACCCAGATCCTCATACTTGTAAGTGTTAAGTCCTGAATTATATCCCTAGCTTTTGGGAAGGTAATCTTAAATTTTTTCAGCTTCTTAAAGTATTAGCAAAAGGAATGTCAATCAAAAATTAGAGAAAAAGTCCTGTCACTTTAATGATACTGTTCGAAGTAAACAAGTATTTTTTCTTTTCTTTTCTTTTCTTTTCTTTTATATTTTTCCCTTTTCTTTCTTTTCTGTTCTTTACTTTTTGTTTCTTTTTCTTTTCTTTTTCTCTTCTTTTTCTTTCTTAATTGTCAGTCAGAGAAATAGTTTGCAGTCTGAAGAGGTAAGAGTGGAGTGGGTGCTTGTCTTACGTGTGGCTGACCTAAGTGTGATACCATGTGCTCCTTTGAGCCTGCCTAAAATGTTCTCTGAGCACAGAAGCAGAATAAGATATAAGCAATATTGAGTGTGGACCAGAAACGAAAAGGGAAAGAGAATTGTTTGGATAAGATTTTCAGTACCCAGAAGCACATTGTACTGCATGTTTAAACTGCGATATTCTTTCCGGTAAATGAGCTTCTCAAATTTACCATTCTCATGTACATTTGCTTAACTACTGTGGAGACTTAGTTGCCCTGGATCTGTGCATAATAGAACCCACATTTTATTACAGGAAGCAATTCCATGGCAAAATACAGTATTTCTGGCTCTTGAAAATTAAATAGTGAAACAAAAATTCATGTCTTTCATATTCCTGGTCAATAATAACAATTGCTTTCAGCAACGAATCTGTCGGGAAGTTGCCTTTCCATACACTGGAGACACTCAGAACCTTACTCTGCAATTCAGCCTGAGGAAAATACACGAGCACCAGAGACCAGTTCCACAGCTCAGCTGATACAACGAAAAGAAACTCAAAAACTTAATAATAAAAAATTAAATTGGGTATTTTTAGAAGGCCAAGCATAACTTGTTGGAGATCTTTTAATGATCATTCTACTTCTGTCTTTTTTTGTTTGTTTGTTTGCCTTATGCAAGTAAAACACTGATATCATCTCCAGAAAATAAAATTTCAGACAAGCTGATACAAATAAATCCTGTATAGTACCTCCTAGATGAAATTAGCCAGGTGCAGGCAAGCAAAAGCAACCCTGACTGGGGTGAAACTAAAATCTATCAGATTCTTTCTGACTTGCCACTGGAAATCAATACCAGAAAGGCATTATTATTTTTATCTATTTTGTGTAAATGTGCTTGGTTAACTTCCTTTTTTTGTTTGTTTGTTTTTGGGTCACACTCGGCAGTGCCCAGGGGTTATTCCTGGCTCCATGCTCAGAAATTGCTCCTGGCAGGCACGAGGGACCATATGGGGCACCGGGATTCGAACCGATGACCTTTTGCATGAAAGGCAAACGCCTTACCTCCATGCTATCTCCCGGGCCCCTGGTTAACTTCTTGAGGATACATATATATGTATATACATAAATATATACGCACATTTACACACACTTGACCCTTGTCTGCTTTCTCACAATCCTGTGTTTAGTCTGAACTAGCTTACCTGCTTGAAGGACAATATGCTCCCACACAGAATGCTTTTAAGCAGATCCTTGCTTATTTTCCTGTTTCTAGAACCTCATGTTGGCTGTACTAATGTCCACAAAGCAATCTCTTTCAATTTGACTTTGGATTCTCTCCACATGCCCTTGTTAAAAACATTGTTGATTATTTTTTCATCTAAATGATTTTCTTGGTTTCCTCCATTGGTTACATGTTCTTTTCCCTTCTGAAAGAGTATCCAGTGTAGTATAGTCTCTAAATCTGTCTCTGTGTCTGAGTTTTCTTTGAAATTGGCTGTGAGCATATTGGCAAGGAGTTGCAAGACTCATGACACTAATCAAAGTTATGATGGTGTCAGGGCTGACATGGAAAGAAAGAAAAACGGGACATTCTCTTGCTGCTATGAACTAGTTCAATGTCTACTGTGCTCTCAGACTGCAAGGACAAGGCTGAAGATGCTGTAAACGAATCATTAGGATCCTTATAAATGGGTAAAGTCAATTGCCCACATGAAAATAACAAATACTTTAAATTGGTAAATTATGATAAAACGATTTCTTCAACTAAAATCTTGGGGCCTGAGCAGTGGTGCAGCAGTAGGGTGTTTGCCTTGCACGCACTAACCTAGGACAGACTGGTTCAATCACGCATATTGTCCCCCAAGCCAGGAGTAATTTCTGAGTCCCTAGGGAGGAGTAACCCCTGAGCATCACCAAGTGTGGCCTAAAAACCAAAAAAAAAAAAAAAAAAAAAAAAAAAAAAAAAAAAAAAAAGAAAAGAAAGTAAGAAAATTGACTCAATCTCAAAAAATGAAAACTCAAGAATGACTTTCATATTCTCATTTTTCAGTGGGCCATAATCAATAACATTGATTATATAGTATTTAAATAATATGCCATCAGTCATCAGTATCTGAGTATCAGGTAATTACTATGTAATTTCTGGCCGTTCTTGGGTGTCCTGCTAGTGGTATGTGTGTGTGCTTCTATGTATAATTAAACAAGTACTGTATTTGTGCTGCAGCTTTAATACTTTAATACTTTAATAATAGGCTGAGATGCTCCTTTTTTCCTTTGTTACTCACTGACACTGCGTCTCTAATTACTGAGCTTTACAGCTAGAGAAAAATTACTGGCATGTGAATTAACTTCCACTATTCTTCTCTCACATGCAAATGATCAACAACAAAAATATCAGTACCTCCATTTTCATTTTGAGGCCTGGCTAGACAGGAGGCACCTATGGTGGGAGTGATCGAACAAAGATTAGGATATTTTCCGTGCATGGGGCTGGCTCATTTTCATTTTTTATATCTGCACACCTAGGATCCTCCAAGCCCACAGGACTGATTCTTGAGTATGGACTTAAAAAACAAACAAACAAACAAACAAAAACCATGAGCACTGCTGGGTGTGGTCTCCAAATAAAAACAAAACAAAAATATAAGTAAACAAAATATCTTTGTTGTAAAGTATCTACAATAAAAAAGATAAGATAAATGTGTTCACTTGTCTCTAAGACTATACTTAATATCTACAAATATTGACACCAAAGATGACCTCTTTAGGCAAACTGAGATCAAGTTCACCATGACAATTAGATGGCATATCATAAAGTGCCACATACCAGAGCATTGAAATAATAATAATAATTCTTGTTTCTCTCTGATGTAAACTCAGAACAAAAAAATTACTAGCTAATTCTTTTGGCTATGGAAAGATAATTTTAAAGATTAGTACACAATATAATGTCAAATTAAATTATGATAGTGGCCATATTTATTCAGAATAAAGAAACCTATTGTGTTTTATACTTGAAGTAAACAATACATGATGGAAAATAACAACTTTTTTTTTACATTATATAGATGATTATCTTTACAAAATGACATAGATTCATCCTTTATTAAATTATTCAAAAGATGGTAGTATTTGTGAACATGATAGAAAAATAGGATTTAAAATAGAGTTTGAAAGAAACGGAAAATATATGGCTCAGTTGAATAAAATAGACCTTTAAAGTCTGGTAATTAATGCTCAACAGGTAATTCCTACTGACCCTACACTAAGCTACTGATCTTTTTCCCTTCCTTATCTATCTTTGATGGCCACCAGCAAACCTCTTCCTGGGAAAGAGCTAAACTACTTTCCACAGTGATACTCAGAAACGGATGATGAATGAGCTCAGACATAATGCTTCCAGTCTTTCCTTCTGCCTTCAGCTTCTCCCCTCACTCCTTGATCCCTTGAGAGATAAAAGCCTCTCTTCATCCTCCTCCTCTGTTCACATGTAAATTTTCAAGACTTGAAGGACAGTGAGGCTCCTGCAGGACCAAAGCTTCTGTGCTCAGATTAATGTGAAGGCAGCAAATGCTTTTGTCCAGGTGTCTGAGGAACAATTCATTTCCTTCCTGGGAACCTCAGTTCCGAACACAATTATCTTGAAATGTGGTTATCAAAGATCTGAAGCATCATTTTCTTTATCTCCTGCTCAAATGGTTTTGCATTTTCTTAATTGGCCTTTAATCAGTTTAAGAAAAGTAGCTTCAATCAGAGCATTGGAGATAAGTGTCTACGTTTTTTTCTTGAGCTGTCAGTTATAATTGTTATTGAGAATATTTTTCAAGTCCTTTTTCAAATTCAAGTGGCTCTAGTCTTTCTCCAAAGAGTCAATTGCTTACACTGGTTGACGGCGCTATTTGCACACTTTATGTCTCACTATTTTATTTATTGAAAAATAAATAAAAATTTGGAAATATAATGATGGTATAGGCAGGACTTGGAAATGGCAGAAGTAGAGAGTGAGTACCTGAATTTGCAGATGTTCTAACGTTTTTGCTATTTTTTTCTTATTATCTATGATTGATTTTGTTTATTTTCTTGTGACCTACATTTTCAATCATTGTTTTAACCTGCTTATTCTGCCATGAAAATGTTCTTTAAGATCTTAAGTTTAAAATTGGTCTTTTATTTTTATGCATTAGTGTTTTGTATAAATTTTAATCTTGCACTATTGGGACCTGAATTCTGAACAAGGTAGGGTAGACATTTTGTAAAGACCACATGGCAGGCTTCTTCTCAGGTCCTAAGCAGGAAAAGGTGCCATTTTGTAAGAACCACATGGTGTAAGCCACATGTTAGGTATTCACAAGCTATTTCCATAGACCCTGCCCCAAGCTACCCGCCCATACCAGGTAGCCTATCAGGGAAGAACAAGAGACCAGTAGGAAGATACTCCTGGACAATAGCCAGTCATTTTAAGGATCATTTTAAGAAAGCTGGAACCTCCCAATATTCCTTCCCTATAAAACCTTCCTCGTGACCTTGGCCTAGGCTCCTCTCCTTCAGGTGGATATCCTGGCTGGCCAGGCTGGGGGCCTTGTTGCTAGACGGATTAAAGTATTAAACTTTATTCCAGTTGTGGTTGTGCTGTCTTGTCCTTCTACTCTGGACCCTAACAGCATTTCACCTACAATCCTGTTAGCATAATTTTATAATCTGTGCCTAATGATGTCATTACTTTAACCCTGTTTTTAGTGTGAGATTTTGTCTTATTTCTTAAGGATAAACTTTTATTTTCCTTTATGACTAATTTTTTCCCTTAGTTGCAGATTTAGGATAATAAAAAGTATCATTCAAGAAATAATGAGGCTCTAGTATAATCACAACAGCCTGTATTTAAGAACAGGAATCAGAATTTAAGATTAATGCCTAGAGTCAATTGAATCTAATATACAAGAATGAGGAAATTGAGGGACTTAAACAAAATTCAGGCTAGAAAATTCTGAGGTTAGGTCTCTTGTTTTGAAACTTCTAGATTATTTTTCAGTACACATGGGGCAGAAATGGAGCTTCTTTTCTCTTGTTTCTTTCCTAGCTTCCTTTAGAAAAGAGGAGATAGATGGGTTGGCATTGGGCCCTGAGGAGAGAAGGTTCATGAACAGACCTCACTCAGCTTCTCACCCACAAGATTCAAGATGTCAGGCAGAGAGGAAACAAGGAAAGACAATTCCAAATTGCGCAATGGTAGATCAAATTAGCTACTGTAGGTTATGTTATGTTATTCTTTCAAAACTATTTTTTTCTCCATTCTTAAATGAAACTCCTTGGGCCTAGAGAAAGTCAAATTGGCAATTCAGCTGCTCAGAAATCTCCCATGAACCTGAAGAATTCTGCATCCTCCCCTTACATCAAAAACAGCCCGTTCTGTTTTATGTGAGTATTTGACTCTCTAATTTTCTCCTCTTGGTTACATTTAAAATTAAAAACAAAAACAGACAAACAAAATAATAGCCAATTCTTTTTGAGTCCTCAATTGGTTAGAGCAGGAAATATTCATATATGTCTACTTTTTCCAGTTTTTTTTACAAATGAACTTAATTTACCTTTAATGCAATTATGCATTGATTGATAAAAATTATATATTTATAAATTTTATGGTACTTAAGAATTAGCATGTGTAGTTTAATCACATAATTAAATAAGTAACTAATTCATTGTATTTACATTATAATTAAACTCTTGTCATAATTGTAGCTGAGTGGGAGAAGGGAGCAAAATCAATATCAAAACAACTAAAAATAAAAGTACATCAATGTGCTTTTAGATAATTTGGAAATTGCAAGACTTTTATTGTTTGATTAGGAGTGAAATATGAATTTAAATATTTCAGAGTTGTGTTTAACAGCATTAATAGGGCTGCTAGACCAGAGGTTGATACTCTAATTAAATAGTTGGCATTTTCTTTTTTTAGATATTAATTAAAGAAAGGAGAAATAAATCCAAATAAATCTTTATTTCAAAAGTAAATTTTCTTAAAATATAAAGCTATATTTCGATTTTAACTCATATTGGAGACATTTTCTGATGATTTTGAGAATAAAATGAATTAAAATAGAAAATATATAACATATTCTGAGGTTATTATTTATGAAAACAGACTCATAATACTAATTATACTCTATATTCTTTAATGAAAAATGAATGATAATGAAATTAATATTAATTCCCTAAATCTTAAATTATTATTTCCCAACATAGTTAAGTATATATAGCTTTGGTTGAAAATGTTTTTCATTGCAAATGATAGTATGTATTTATTTTGTGGTTATAATTAAGCTGGAATTGGATTGGAAAAAGTAGCATAATAAATGCTGACTGAAATAAAAGACTGATGAAAGATTCACTAATCCAATCAAATTATTAGGTACTAATAATGATCCTATCCCTCCACCATTTTACATAATTCAACTGGTTTAATATTCTAAGCAAATTGAGTCTTAAAATTAAAGAATAACAGAGTAGCATAAAAATGTCTGATTCCTTTTAGAATGATGATTTGGTGAAATGAAATTAAGTTACCCTATAATTAAAAACACTTGTAGTAGCATAACCTCGTGTAAACTATCTTTTCGAGCTCTGAAATATTAAAATATATACGAAAGGGGAAGCAGGTTGGGGTATTCTCTCAGCAGATAGTCCTTCAAGTTCTATCAGGAAAACTGAATCTAATGTATTTCAAGAACATGAGCAAAAGGGAGGTTATTTGTCATAAATGTTTCTAACACCATAAAAGCAAGTCCACTCCACTTTCTAATAGTTACAAATGACAGCCAATCCTTAGTCTCCGTTTGTGTCACACCACAGAGGTGGCCAATAACTGTGAACATTGATCAACTCCCTCCTCTCTATTAAAGCCACCTATATCTCCAGCCTCTGGATTTCGTATCAGTTTTAACTACCCTGTATTCCAACTTTGCAAACTGTTCTTATATCCACAAAAAGCACTCCCAGTACTACTTATTAAATTCTTGTTATAGAGTTGTGATTTCTAGAGTGTTGTCATAAACTCATGTCTATTTCAGATAGCTTTATTTATGACATATTTAAAATTACATAGTATTGGTAAAATATGTAGTTATTAAAATCACCCCTGTACAATATGATTTAATTATTGTTATTTTTATTTTTTTATTTTGTGCTTTCTGGGCCACACCCTGTGACTCTCAGGGGCTACTCCTGGCTATGTGCTCAGAATTTGTTTCTGACTTGGGGGGACCAAATGAAACGCCAGGAGATTGAACCATGGTCCGTGCTAGGTTTGTGCATGGAAGGCAAATGCCCTACTGCTTGCACCACCGTTCCGGCCCCTGTTGATATTTAAAAAAAATCCTGTTAATCTTAGAATTTGACAAAAAAAGTTTTGTAATTTCTCCTCTGATCTGTAAATATGAAAAATATGTTTTAGGTTTTTATTTTGGTTTTTGAGTCACACCAAGCAAAGCTCAGGGGTTACTCCTGGCTCTGAGCTCAGAAATCACTCCTGACAGGCTCAAGGGACTATATGGGATGCCGGGATTCGAACCACTATCCTTCTGCATGCAAGGCAAATGCCCTACCTCCGTGCTATTTCTCAGTCCCCTGAAAAATATGTTGATGTATATTGTCAACCATATTAATGACCAATAATCCAGGTATACTTAGTAATTAAAGTGTAAACAAATGAAGGATTGTTATGGCTCCCCACTTTGAATGGGTAAAGCAGAGACACAGTTTTTGAAAAAAAAATTCTAAAAGTACATTTACTTATTCTTCTTATTTATAGAGAATTCATATCAACTTTTAAAACATAAATAAGAAGTAGCCATACATAAATTATTTGTAAAGCTTTTAAAATTGTCAATACAATTTTTTGTATTTCTGATTTTGAAAGAGAAACTTACAAAAATTGTATAAGTGGACATGCATGCCCCAATTTAATAAAAGTAAGGTTACTGGGTCAATGCCTATCTAATATTAACTTTTATTTTGGCTTTTGAGTCCTATTTGCAGTACTCAGTTTTCATGCCATCCTTAGCATGCTGCTACAGAGAAACTGAGGAGATGTGGTTCTGAAAATCAAACCTTGCCATCCTGCATGTAATACCGACTCTTCAGTGTTGATATTAAATTTAATTTACCGGTAACTTAAAAATTGTTGTGCGATATCATCGATGGGACTACTGAGAATTCTGTTTATGTGTAATTGTCCTTTACTGTAACTTTACCCTTTCCTCTTTCTTTGCATCTCTGTTCTCATAATAAAAAAATAAATAAATAAATAAAAATTGTTGTGCGAACTATTTGTTTGATTAAAATATGATTTTGAATTATAAGAAAAATGAAAAGCAAATGGAAGTTTTTATATCAAATAATGTATCCAGATATTTGATTTAATAGGTTTAATAATATTAAATTTATACCAAAGGGTAATGGTTTTCCAAAATGTGGGCATTTGTTTTATGCATAAGGTATTATAGTGAACTAGTTTTGAGTTTGGAAACAAAATATTGACAAGTCTATGGGTGTTTTATTAAAAATAAAGGTTAAATTTTTATTTAGTCATAAAATCTACATATATTTTGATACATTTCCACACATACTCTAATTATAAAATAAATGAGCACATCTTAATTGTATCTTAATATGTTTTCTTTTAAAACTGTGATTATAATAATAGAAACAAAAAGAATAGAAAAATTAATACTAATTAATACTAATGGAAGTAAACTTTAAAATAAAATGAATATAAAAATAGGTATAGGGGCCATCGAGGTTGTGCTAAAGGTAAGGTGTCTGCCTTGCAAGTGCTAGCCAAGGAAGGACTGCGGTTCATCCCCTGACTTCCTACATGGTTGCCTCAAGCCAGGGGCAATTTCTGAGCACTTAGCCAGGAGTAACCCCTGAGCATCAAATGGGTGTGGCTGAAAAAAACAAAAAAAAATAGGTATAGAAAAATGTCACCCAGTGCTGGAAACAAGTTTTGCAAACAAGAATTTAAGTTTTCTTCTATCTCCATGAATTCAATAAAGCATCATTTCCAGAGACCCCCCAAATACTAATTAGGAGTAATGCCTTATTTAGCAATACTGGATCTAATCTCCAAAGTATATATTAAAATAAAAGCAACAACAACTAAGAAATAGTGAAGTAATGAGAAAGAAAAGTAGATAGTAAGACTATTAATATGGAGATAATCAGGAAAAATCTGAATTAGTCAGCAATTCATAGCTAATAGTAATTTCAAGATATTTGAAATTGGGGTTAAAGATATATTTTTATTATGCTGACTATTACAACATGTTCTATTTCTAAAAAGTGCCTCTTCCCTCTGAGACAAAAGAAAAAAAGTATATCAGAAATACTCATATTTTATTTTATTTATTTTTATTGGATAACTGAATAGTGTTGTAGAATATAATATGATAAGAATGACAGTGTGTGTGTTTCAGAGATAGTTGACAACTATGATTTCAATACCCTAAACTAGGCAGGAGAAGCTAATATTTAAAACCCACTTCATAAAACCTTATCACCCTATTTACGTAAGTTCCTCTGCAAATTTCACTGCCACATTCTTCCTGAAATACTATACTGAAATGGGCCACTATAGGATTCTGAGTAAAGTTCAGTTTGTTTATTTTTTTCCTTGATTCAAAATTAATTAATTTTCTTTCCATTCTTTGGGCTCCGTTGACCTTTTTTAATGATGTGAAAAGGATACCAATAAGGAAGGTTAAAGATAAAATGAAGTTTCAACATGAAAAGAAACTCAACTATATTTTTTTCTCATGTGAAATCAAAGCTCCAGAATTAGGTGCCAAAGAAATGTTTTAAGTGGGCGTGTCGCTCACAG
>PVKC010012231.1:0-23923 GCA_004027635.1 Crocidura indochinensis
GAAGATCTCTAAGAATTGTAAGGTATGATCCTAAACACAGAGTCAGGATAAGTCACCATGTATGGAACAAAACAGCAACAACAGCAATAATAATTATTATAAGTGATAGTCATAAATATATATAGAAATATGAAAATTATATAAAATATAAATGTATATAAAATTATTATAAGTAAATAATTATTAATTAAATAATAATAATGGTGATGATAATAATAATAGTCATCCTAAATATTAATAGTCTGGACCCACCATTGAAACAACACAGAGTGGCTGGATGAATTTTAAAGTAAAGCAGAATTTATCTATACTATACATGTAGAAGTCTCACATTTAACACAGGCTCAGAGTGTGTCCATTGCTCAGACAAATAAAAAAGGGTAGATGCTGTACTTTCATAGTTGATAAAGTAATCAATAAATAGTAATTAAAATAAGATTTTATTATATTTTGAGCAAGTGCATAATTCAGCAAAAAAGATACAATGGTCATTTATGCAACTTATATGGCACTCAACTAAAGCATATACCTAATAGACCTCAAGTAATATATTGACTGAAACATAATAAAAAGAGAATTTCCATCACATCATTTTCAGTATTCAGTTAATATCATTAACAAGGAAATAGCATTAAGTAAATAAAAGAAATGGTCTTAGTGAATAAAGAACTTTTTATTTCAAATAAAATTAATACATTTATAGTTCAATACAAATTGAAGATACTTACAGATAAATAATATCTTAAAACAAAGTTTTTATAAGAATGTGGTTATTAAATCATGTTAAACATTTTTAGTTTTTCAATGGATGAAACTAGAAATCAACAAAAAATAAAAGGAAAAATCTTAAACATGTGGTGACTAAACAACATGTTTAGATTTTTGTTAACTGTCAAATAAATTAAAAAATCAAAGTAAAACTGAAATCTGGAAAACACAAAAACTAAGGCATGAATTATCATATTCTATGGTAATATAGTAGCAGTACTGAAAAAAGGAATTTTAAAACTGCAGGATTGCATCAACTAATTCTACAAAACAAAAAGCTATATTGAATCACATACTTTATACCTGGGGGGGGAACTAGAAAAGATGAAAAGAACCCAAAATCATAAGGCAAAATAAACTAGAGCAAAATTCTATGATAGAAATAAAAAATAGATGAGGTAAAATATTAATAATACCTAGTATGCATTCTTAAAAGAAACTGAGAAATTATTTAACACTTGACCAATGGGAAAAATATACATCTGATAAAAACAAAGAGGTATATATTGGAGAGATAAGACAGGGTATAGACACTTGCCTTGGATACAACTGACCTCTGTATTACCACCATCACTGTAGAAGGTTTCTAGATCACTGCCGGAAGTGACTCCTAAGCACAGAGGGGAACAGCCAGATACCCTTTTCCCCTCTAAACTCAATAAAAATATAAAAAGTCTAAATTATAATTAAAAGAATAAAAAGTCAAAATTGAGTAAGTTAAAAAAAATCAACAGAATTTTGATCATACAACTTTTTAAGAACAAACTAAGATGAAAAACTTAAACATACCAATTGCAGATTCAGAAATCAAAGCAGTAATCAAAGGACTCACCAAAATCAAAGCCTAGGATTAGGTGGCTTCACCTGTAAGTCTACACATTTTTCAAAAAACAAATATGCACCCAGAAAATCTTTGGAAGGAAATCAAAAGGCAAGGGAATATTCACAAACACATTCATAATAGACAGACCAATTATTACTCTAATCCCAACCCAAGAGGAAAGTACAACAAAAGTAAACCTCTATTGCTTTATTTGAGCAGGGAAGGGTACATAACTTCAAACAGGTGTTCTGGGGGGCTGGAGTTGGGGTGTTTCTGTCAATACTCAACCTGGCTCTGTAGTCCTAGTTGTACAGTATTTAGGCCCTGTGATCTAGTGTGGTTTGTGCCCAGCAGTGCTAGATTCTGTGGTTGTTAAGCTCTTTGGGGGCTTCTCACCTGCATGGTATGCGTTCTAGTTCCATGAGCTCTTTTCCTGGCCACTAGATTAACTTTTCCAAAGAACATATAGATGCAGATTCCACAACACAATTTTGACAAACTCTATTTGAGGACTCCTAAAAAAATCAACCAATATGAGCAAGTGGGATTCATTGAAAGGGTAAAGGTATTTCCATATAAATGATACAAAAATACTTAAAAGCTGTGACCACACTACACAGTGCTAAGGTCTTGGTTATATATTCAAGGATCACTTCTGAAAAACTTGGAATCAAGGGGGTGTGAGGGATTAAGAAGAGCAAATGTCCTACCCTCACAATGGTCCTCAAACTACGGCTCACGGGCCACATACTATATTTGTTCCCATTTTGTTTCTTCACTTCAAAATAAGATATATACAGTGTGCATAGGAATTTGTTCAGAGTTTTTTTTTACTATACTCTGACCTCCAATGATCTGAGGGACAGTGAACTGGCCCCCTGTTTAAAAAGTTTGAGGGCCCCTGCATACTATACTATTGCTCCAGTTCCTAAAACAATACTTTTAAAAGTTATTTTTCCCATCTCCTGGTTTTATACTAAAACTTTACGATTTATAGTCTGGTTTATTTTGTACTTGCTGGCTTCACAAAGTCCTCTAGCCTATTGATTGTCTAACTTCAGATTTTTCTTTCCATATTTTTCTTCCAATATTTTCTTCCCTGAATTAGATATTTTTTACTGAGTTGGAAATAAAACTCTATTATTTCTGACACTAGCATAATTTAACAGTATCTTAAATTATAAGATCTTGGTATATGGGAAACAGAAAATATCTAGAAAAAATGAAATATAAGGAATAGAAAGTGTCACAAAAAACTTATTTCAGCAAGATAAACCTCCTTATAGATAAAGCTTGAAAAAATGATAAATGGTAACCAGTATTTCTGGACAAATGATTAGATATTTTTTAAATCCAAAAGGATGATCATAATGACAGGAAGCAAGAATGAAAAATGTTAAAGGGGGAAAAAAGTGCATTTTTTGGAAGTAAAATAGTTTTATTTAAAGAAATTTACTTAAAGAAATGTAAAGGGAAGGAGGGAGAGGAAGATATATGTTCAATTTCTGCTTCTCCAGAATAGAAACAGTCAAAAATGTTTGTTTTTCATCAAAAAGAATAATCTCCTAAATGCACCAGAGACTTTATTGAAATTCAATACATGAAAGGAGGTATCCAGAGAATTACCAGAGATTTTATTGTTAATTCAGTCTCTAGATCAAGATAAATTGCATACATAGCATTATGAAAAAATTATCAGTGATGTTTTGGAATTAAAAACAATGAGTCTTACAAGACTAAATGCTAAGCATCTCAGGAGAGAAAAATATTAGTTCAGCAAACTACATATCTAGGTGCCATAAGCTAAATTTCTATCACCAGAATAATTAAAAGGGAATAACAAAAATATTACTTGAATTTTGCCTCATTTGGTAAAAGCATATACTCATAACATAGTCTAACACAGCATTATTATTATGATTATTGATTAATTATGAAAATAGATTTTTGGAGATTATGGTACTTTGTAGAAATTCATATAAAACTATAAGTGGTATTTTCATTATAAATTTCTACATCCTTTTTAGTTCAACTTTAAAATTTAAATAAAGTTGCTATTTTTATTATTCAATTGTATATGATAAGAGTTGATTAAAAAGAGAAAAATTACATTAAGTGATTACAAAAAGTGAGACCAGTTACAGCCCTGGGGCTGTGGAGAAGGTACTTGAGCATCATTGCATTATCCAAATTTACATTTAAAAATTATTTAACTTTGTTTGGGCCAAGCATGGTGGTGCTCAGGTTTACTGTTGGCTCTGCACTCAGGAGAATGTGTAAAATAAATACACATGACATATTTCTAACCCCAGGTGAATAGAACTGAAGCAGGATCATCACAAAATTAATACACTAACCTAGTCAAGATGGAGAAATTCATAGAGGCACATGATTTCTCACTTCATGGACTCTATTTACCAGTTCAAATTCAACCAATATGGGGAGAGTTGAGTGAGAGACAAAAAGAAATATCCATGTGGACTTTTAAAAGTCAAGGAGATAGGTGAAAGTAAAGAGGAAGTTGGGTATTGCCTTTGTTTTGCATAAAAGCAGAGTGTAATTTAACAATTTTTCTGTTGAAAAATTGAGAAGGGCTACAAGTCTTGTTTTATTGTTCTCTGAAAGAAGCAAAATTCCTGAAAGGAGCTAGAAAAAAATGGTTATTAACTTGCATAGTCATAGTTAATGTTGAGAAAATGCAAAAGAAGAAAAATCTTTAGTGGCAAGTAAGTTACTAAGGAAATATTCTAAACCTAGGAATCACTGCTGGTGTGGATAAACTTGGTTTTCAAAGCACTGAAGGTTAGATTGTGTGTACATTATTCTCAAAACAATAAGCTTTTTCCATATCCTTCATTATTCTCAAAACAATAAGCTTTTTCCATATCTTATATGTCTTATACTTATGACAAATTTTTTCATAGATTTCTCTGGACATAAACATTATATTTTTGCAGATATACTTACTTTAAAAGCAAGTTCTTAAACCTTCTTACACTAAGAACTGTAATACCAGTCTAGAGCATCCAAGTTCCTTTTCCATAAACTTCTCTAAACAAAATCATAATAGTATTTCTGAAGATATATTGCTTACAATAAATTTGCTAAAACATTCTTATAATGAGCACGGTAATAAGAGTCTATGGTAGACAAGTTCCTTTCCTTTCAAAGTAAACGTATTTACTTTGAAAATAAGTTGTTAAGTTATATATACAATAACGCATCATAGCAATTTAGAGATATTTACTAGGATAAACAAGAACCATTAAAAATCTAATATTATGCATTTATCTGGAACTGTATAAACTAATATTAAGCCACTAAAGTTAAATACATAACTATCTGTTTGCAGTGGGGCATAAAGAAAAGAATAGCTATTAAATCCATACAGTTAGAATGCACATTTTAATTAACAGTATAGTAACTGATGCAAATAGGATCAAGAGAGTAACCTAGATGATATTATATTTTGAAGGTAACCCAGGTACAAGAGGTTCTGAAAGCAGTTTTTCCTCAGTTGGGCTTTGGCTGGACTTGTTTTCTTCTTCTTCACCTGTGGGAGACTCTGAGGTTGACTAGGACAGAAAGGCGTTCAGTACCTTGGCTGGAATCTGGGTGGGGTATTTGCTCATTTCCCTGCTGTTGGTTTTCTTCCAATAGGGCTATCTCTTTGACTTCTATTCCAAGAGTGATCTCAATAAGCTGCTGCAGGTTGGGGGCCCAGGTTCTTGCACAAAGTGTGTTTGGTAGAATAAAGACTGGGTGTCAACATCTGGGACATTGCCCAAAGTCTTCAACTTTCTCCCCTTCACTGCCTGCTTCTGTTGGACCTGAGAGAGCCTCTGCCACCCTGGCTGATGGGGCAGCTGAGTGAGGGATGAACTTCAGAACCTCTGTTGATTGGGAGCATAGCTGCTACCTTTCTCTGGCACCCTACAAGGTCTGGATATATTAGCAGCTTTGGTACCCCTCTCTCCTTTCACTATGTCAAAGTCCATAGTGTCCCCCATTTACAACACTACACAGAAACTTCCTGGAATTGTTTCTCTTAATAACTGTCCTTTGAATAAAGACATCATCTTTGAATAATGACATCTTTGTCATTTCTATTGATATATTCATAGCTATTCTGGACATTGTACTATTTGATAATGGCCAGGATTTGGGTTGCCAGCACTGGCTTGTCCACCTGACTCTCAGGCTTGGAGCAAGGGGTATCTCTGTTTGAGCCTTTTCAGACTCTGCATCTGAACAGGCAGTAGTTGGGGGTCTCTCTGATAGTTAGTGATACATTATCAGCACTGGAGAAGGACTTTATAATGAGAACTAGTCACCACTGGGAAGACACCCCTCCCCCTCTTGTGATATGTGCACAGGGGAATTTCTCAGGAGACTGGCTTATATAGTTCAGAGTAAGAAATGCAGGTAGATGAACCAGACTAACGTAAAACCATTCAGAAGGGAGTGATATGCAATGATATTCCGGTAAAGAGTATGACACATTCAGTTTAACTCGAGAGACTGTCATAATTATTATTCACCAGAGAGTCATGTCACTCACTGTAGTTGAGGTCTTTGTTCTCAAGTTCCAGTTCTGAGTGCCAGCTGTGAAATAAATTCACATGCTATATTTCCAACACAAGTGAGTGGGTCAGAAAGCGGGGTCACCATGCAAAATAACAAACCAAGCCAGTCATGAGGGAGACAATCATGGAGTCTAGTGGCTTCTCCCTTCATGGTCTCCAGACCCATCAAAGGAAAACTTCTCTTTATTGACCAGTTCAAATCCCAACCAGGAGAGGGAGGATCTTGTGAGAGACAAAAGTACTTATCTAGGTTATCTAGGTGTACTTTTACAAGTCAAAGAGATCAAAGAAAGGAAAAAAGAAATTGGGAAATTGGTGTTTGTTTTAGGTAAAAGCAGAGTATAATCTAACAAGCATACACCAACATCAATAGAAAGGGCCTTTTTTTCTTTCTCTTGTATAACTCAATACCTTGAATAATCACTGACTCCTAAAATATTAGCTGACTAAAATCAAAACAGAACAAAACCAGGAACAGCAAAAGTATAATTTTTCAATGAAATAACACACAAGAAAAGGTAGTATAATCAGATATACTATAACAGAATTCTGGGGGGAAAAGGAATTGACATGAGACATGATTAAATAAGTAAAAATATTCCAATCTCTGTGTAAAAGAAAAGGAGTGTAGACATGTAAGCTGGTCTTGGTTTTTAAGAGTGGAAAAAACTTGTCCTGTGAAAGAATGCAAAAATAATTCTGCATATCACCTCATTTTAGATTATAAAAGCATAAACTCCTCAAGAAGAATTCAAAAGCTTTTAGTAAGTCTATAAGTACTTCAGCTGTATTATAACATATTCTGAGTAGGCATAAAATCACACCTGTAAAACATATACTACCAATAAAAAAAGACACAAACCTTACATGAATCTAAATCAAACTTTTTTATAATATCTGATTTATTAAACTATACATTTTATTTCTTTAACCCTGATAGTAATCAAGCAATGACTAATTCCTTTTTAACTCTACTATTTGAAGAAATTATATTGTGTTTTTTTATCTCAGTTGAAATAATGCCTGGGATTTAAGTAAATATTTAAATTTCCAATCCTGCCCCTTCATCTAATAAAGTTATTAAAATAGTATTCTAAGCCTTTAGTAACAATGGAATCAATGTTACAAGAAAATCTCCTCTTCACACAAATAAAATTTCCTGTACCTATGCCTATATGAATTAGTACAAGATTAGTTAGATACACCTCAATAGGTTGTTTTATGGGTGGTATTTACCACATTGCTTATATTAATTTTAATCACCAAATCATGATAAAGTACCTGCATAGGTATTAGAACCTTTTCATTAAGTGGAGAATTTAGAGTTATATGTTGGCTTCATTTTCCTAATTAAAAAACTAATAAATCAATTACACTCTAGGTTGAATTCATCATTTTGAATAATAGTGACTACAAAAAATTATGACTGTACATCTTGCCTGGGAACCTTGTAAGTCATAAGTACAATACACTTGAGTCACTGTGAGATATCTCACATATGAAAGTAAACATATGAACAATTACTATTCACAATTTCAAAAACTATTACACAGTGACTTTTAATGATAATTTTATAAATATATCAAATATTTTGTTTAAAGATTTATTTGCCTCAATGCTATGTGACATATAAACAAATGCATCCCCATATGTGATATATAAACACAAGTATTCCCATATACCCTACAGCTATAAACTTATCCATGTCCAGAAAAAGACATTATAATAAACGACAATTGCTTACCTGCAGATTAGTAAATGACAATATCCTATAAGTTGCTATCAGTTCAGTTTCTGTGCAGGATGTAATTTAATGGTGTTTAATACTCTCCCTGTGAATTATTTTTTACCTGAAGTCCTTTTTTTACTTGAATAATGTTTGGCTGTTTTTTTATCCATTTTAAATCAACCAATTAAAATTCATAAAAATTATTGATAAAAAGAATGAGTCTGGTGTCAGTAAATTCAGGATTTTAGTCATAGTTACCACCCTATTGTTCAAGAAGGTCTGACCTTGAGCAGAGCACATTCCCATCTGCTTCTCAGTTCCTCATCAATAAAACAATGCATTGGGTGGGAGGATCACTAAAGCCTTTGGAGAATGTTCTCCATCTGTGTCTGTTTAAATAAGAAATAACTTAGTATTTGACTGACAACCTAGGTCAACAGTATGTACTAAGGGCATAAAAATATTTAAAATCTTTCCTATACTTTTTTATATCTAAGATTGAATTCTCCAAATGCAGTGTCTGCACGAAAGAGTCTTGTGAGTGATTTCTTAAAAAAAAAAAAGTAGACACTGAAGATGTGAGACTGGTAAGGAACAAATGAAAATCAAGTAAGAGTGCAGAGATAATCAAACTCCCATGGACATAGAGTAAGTTTATTTTAATCCCATATAGGACCACTGGAGACAAAGAAAACTGGTCATAATTAGGGGCAAGGGAAATACAGTTTTCATTATTTCTCCTCCAAAAAATCATCAAATCTTGGTTAAAATCTTGGATCCCAGATTATATATCTCTATGTATTCAACTCTGAGCCTCTATTAATCTGAGACAATATTGACCTAAAAGCTGGGACTCGGGTGCATTTTACAAATACACAAATGGATTATAAAAAAAGACATGAGTTGGAAGATTCAGTGATCAAAAATTTTGGTCACTATTTCAACCCTTTTCAAAACACAGTAATAGAACCTTACTTCTAGAAGTAAGGCATTTGCTTCACACATGGCATAGCCCAGTTCAGTATTTGTCACTGCATATGGTCCCTGGAAATGCAGTTTTCATCCCTGGACATCAAGCCAGGAAGGAGTAAACCCTGAGCATCTCTAAATGCAACTAATAAAATAAATAAAAACTCACAATACAATCCCAGAAGCCTGCTAAATCCATTCAATTAAAATATTCACTTTTACTTATATAATACATGTTCTAAGTACCTGTATTAACAGGTAGTCTTTGACAGTCTGTTTCATTTTCTGTTTGTTTGCTTTTTTGTTTTTTTATGTTTTATTTAAACACCTTGATTATTACATACATGACTGTATTTGGGTTTCAGTCATGTAAAGAACACCACCAGTGCAACTTTCCCATCACTATTGTCCCAAATCTCCCTCCTCCCCACCCAATCCCCGCCTGTACTATAGACAGGCTCTCCATTTCCCTCATACATTCTCAGTATTAGGACAGTTCAAAATGTGGTTATTCCTCTAACTGAACTCTTCACTCTTTGTGGTGAGCTTCATGAGGTGAGCTGGAACTTCCAGCTCTTTTCTCTTTTATGTCTAAAAATTATTATTGCAAGAATGTCTTTCATTCTTTCATTCATTCACCCATAGATGAGTGATACCATTCTGCGTCTTTCTCTCTCTGACTTATTTCACTCAGCATAATAGATTCCATGTACATTCATGTATAAGAAAATTTCATGACTTCATCTCTCCTGACAGCTGCATAGTATTCCATTGTGTATATGTACCACAGTTTCTTAAGCCACTCATCTGTTGAAGGGCATCTTGGTTGTTTCCAGATTCTTGCTATGGTGCTGCGATGAATATAGATGTAAGGAAGGGATTTTTGTATTGTATTTTTGTGTTCCTAGGGCATATTCCTAGGAGTGGTATAGCTGGATCTTATGGGAGCTCGATTTCCAGTTTCTGGAGGAATCTCCATATAGCTTTCCATAAAGGTTGTACTACATGCCATTCCCACCAGCAGTGGATAAGAGTTCCTTTCTCTCCACATCCCCGCCAACACTTTTTGTTTTCATTCTTTGTGATGTGTGCCATTCTCTGTGGTGTGAGGTGGTACCTCATAGTTGTTTTGATTTGCATCTCCCTGATGATTAGTGATGTGGAGCATTTTTTCATGTGTCTTTTGGCCATTTGTATTTCTTCTTTGTCAAAGTTTCTGTCCATTTCTTCTCCCCATTTTTTGATGGGATTAGATGTCTTTTTCTTGTAAAGTTCTGTCAGTGCCTTGTATATTTTGGAAATTAGCCCCTTATCTGATGGGCATTGGGTGAATAGTTTCTCCCACTCAGTGGGTGGCTCTTGTATCCTGGGCGCTATTTCCTTTGAGGTGCAGAAGCTTAAAGTTTAAAGTTCTAGTGTTGGTTGAGGCCTTCATCAGCACTGTGCCCCTAGCCCCTCAGCAGGCGGGTCTGAAGAAGAGTAGTAGCAGCGAAATAATTCACAAACAGTTAAAGTCTCATTGGAGTCAGCTTGCTTTATTCCCACATGGCTTTATCTCTGCTATGTGCAAACTATGTACTACGTCTGCTTAACTCATCTCTTTCTCTTAGTTTTCTGTCTTCATTTCTGCTGCTCTCCATGCTTCCCTGCTTGCTTTCTTCCTCCCAGCCACAATCTTCTCTTTCTCCTCTAGATCCCCCCAGGGTGTGTGTGTGTGGGGGGGGTGGCACTGTAATCCAGGTGTGATTAACATCTCAAAAGAAAGTTTAGGGCATAGGGGAAGTTGGGGGAAGTATAAGGTAAGATAAGGCACTTTTTTTTGCATGTAGCCAACTTAGTGAATCTGAATGCAGATACAAGAGTAAGCCCTGAACATTGCTGTGTGTAACAGTAAAAGCAAAAAAGAAAAGGGAAAAAAATTGTTAGGAGGCTATTATAGTTGTAAGTTATAAGTTTCATAAAATAAGATGGTAGATTCAACTACAATGATATTAGTAAATATAGAAATAATAATTTCTGGGGCTGGCGAGGTGGCTCTAGAGGTAAGGTGTCTGCCTTGCAAGCGCTAGCCAAGGAAGGACTGCAGTTCGATCCCCTGGCGTCCCTTATGGTCTCCCCAAGCCAGGGACAATTTCTGAATGCTTAGCCAGGAGTAACTCCTGAGCATCAAATGGGTGTGGCCCGAAAAACCAAAACAAGAAATAACAATTTCTAATCATGGACCTAAACTTAAATAGCAAGATCCTGAAACACCGACACAGTTTTTTCAAAAAGTATCTTAATATATGATCAGTAATATGGCAAAACAGAGGTAATTTTGAACTTTTCAAGTTATATACACAGTAATGTTCATTCCAGTATTAAGTAAAATAGGCACAATTCGGAAACAATCCAATGCTAACAAGAGAAGGTACAGTGTTATTCTATATAATGTATGTTATATATTACAACATCACACGTGTATAGGAAAAGGTAAAATATTTCACTTTACTGAACAACTTGGATATAATTGAAGGGTAAAATAAGTAAATAAGTCAAGTAAGAGAGAAAGGACAGATACAAGGTGGTCTCACTACTGGAAACCATAAAATAAACAGTTTTAAATGATGACAAAATATTGAGTTACAAATGATGAAAGGAGATAAAAGTGGGCTGGGACCAAGAAAATAATAGCTGGACTAAACATGAATAAGGATTGTGATACTGTCTTAAACATGTTTTTTACATTAAAATCGTTGTTAAAATTGTTGTAATCATGTTATCTAAACTACAATAACACATTTTTAAATGTATTTTTTTTGTTTTTGTTATTGAACCACATTATTAAGCATTTCTCAGAGCTTACTCCTGGTGGATTTCAGGGGACCACATGTGGTACCAAGGATCAAACCTGGTTAGACTGCATGCAAGATAAGCACCCTAACCACTGTATTGTTGCCCTGAATCCATATAACATAATATTAAGATTATTGTAGTTTGGAACTACACAGAAAAATAAGCAGAAATAACATCTGGCCACAGTTTGCAAGGAGAAAAATTCCTGGGCCAATTCATACTTAATCCTAGAGAAGCAAGTAGAAAAAAGAACAATACATAAGAGAGAAGAAAATACTATCTAGCAGCTTCCCCTGGTACTAAAAGAAACACTATGAATATTTTATTAATATAGTTAAATTAATAAAGAGAAGAACTGAGAACAAATTGCCACCCTGGTGGTATGATCTTTTAACATGAGTTTCTAATAGGAAGTCAAATCAGATTTTTATTTTCTCTCTTTGAATTGTGTGTGTGTGTGTGTGTAAGGTTTATATTTACAAAAAAAAGTTGGACAGTTTTATTCATTATTATATGCTAGTATATATTACATAAAATTAATTTACATTAATATATAATAAAACAATTATGGGATTATGCCATTGAAAGAAGAAAATGGAGGTACCTAAAATTTAAAGACTTTCAAGGAAGATTTAATAGAAATAGGAGAATTGTACTAAATTCTAGAGCGATTTCTGAGTGAAGAGCCAGGAGTAACCCATGAGCGCTGCTGGGTGTGACCCAAAAAACAAAAACAAAAAAACTGAATAATAAGAAATATCAAAAGAAAATATGAATAGAAGTTTATGTAAACCAAGTAAATGCCTCAACAAAGTAGAAGAATCAGGATAGATAACTAGATACAACCAATGAAGAACGAACAGGGTTAATATGAAATATAAAAAGAAACTCAGGTCAACCAGATACAAGGCAAGTGGCCTTTCCACTGTGCTATCTGGGAAGCATAGTGGCTCCAAAACAAAATAAAAGATTAAAAGTATGATTTGCATCCATAATTTATAGATATCTTTCTTTAGTGGTTTTGACATCATATTTTTTATCTTTCCTGTTCTACTATATTGTGATATAAAACACATACCAATAATCCCTGGAATCTTCCTGGAAAATTTTGTTAACCGTCATTATTATTTATATGTGTCCTCTTTCTCCACTGGCATCTATCATTCCACAGATGTGACAAGTATTACAGAACATGAATACTAGTTATCAAATAGAGGGAACACAATGGCTTATTTTTAAAAATCTCCTTATTATACAAGTTTCACCATGCTACAAATAAGGCATCCTATTTAAGAACAGAAAGTTAGAGTAAAATAGCACAATTCATAATTTTTTAAAAAGCACTACTGAGGGCAAAAATAAAGAAGAATGTGACTAAAGGGTTTTCTGGTATTCTAAAATTAGAAAAACTAACTAACACTTCAAGATAGATTATGTAATAAATGTAAGCTTCTGTCTTCAATAAAGTGCATATGGTATAATCAACTCATATACTTCAAAGAACATCAGAAAAATTCCATTGTAATTGTGCTAGATGTCTCTTGTACTCTGGGAAGCAGATGTCAATTTGTGGTTTAAGGATTTCATGAAGGGGAAATGCCTGTGTTAATATAATGGTGCAGAATCTAGAAAAGCTGAATGAATTATCAAAATATGCTGTAAATCTGTGTATGGTATCTTTTGAAGATTGCACTTGTTATACATATGTTTCATTTTATTTGTCATTGTACAAAGATCTACTTATGTGCATTCTTGTAAGCATTTATATTTATTTATATACAATATATAAATATATATATTTATATTAAGTTTCTTGGAATTAATTAATGAACTGTGGATCTGTTTTCCACAATGCCCTATCTATCTCACTTATAAACGTTTTAACAGTAGATAACTAATATGCATTCCTAACTTGAGATTTTATAAAGAAAATAAATATGTGGTATTGACTTTAGTACCTGAAAATGGACAGAGATAGGAAAATGATAAAATTATTAAAATATGAGAAGAAGCCTGCTATTTAAAGAAATAAGTGACTCTGGAAAGATATTTAAAATTATTAAGTATGCCACATCTTCCTGCCTTTGCGCTAAAAAGTCTTCCATGCTGTCATAAGCCTCTGTAATGCAGGATACAACCAAAGGAGACATATTGCTAATGTTTGCCTCTTTGGTGCATATAGGTGCATCAAAGCCTTTGACTCCTCCCTCTATGCTGTCGAATCCTTATACATGTGCCAATACTATGTATTGCACTGGGAAGCCACACCACTACACCAGACTTCTGGCACAGCTGCCTACTTCTGGGACCCAAAACTGCAGGGTTGCTAAAATTTACAATGGTACATTCATCCCCGCAGTCCCATTAACCCAGAGTTAGATATTTTGTGTCAAATTCCTCCAAAATTATACTCTATGCAAATGAAATAATTAGTTATTCACCTGTACAAACACTAAACTAGCAAGTTAGGGCATTGTAAGATCAACAATAGATAGAAATATATAGAAATAGTTTGCTGATGTATAAGTAAACAGTTCTGATCTCAGACAATTGGGAATCTAAAGTTCAATTATAGAGTCCACTAATTATAAAAGAATAATGAATAGACAAAGAATTAACAACTGTGGAAAATAGGGATGATAGTCTTGATAAACAATCAATGTCAAAGAATATGAACAGACAAAAATAGAAGTCTTTGATAAACTTAACAGAAACTACAAAAGGAAGTTTGGAGTCTCTGAGACCCCGAAAGAAAACACCCATTCATGATTAAAGCAACAACAACAACAACAACAAAATAGGGTAGATTCAATTTTTATTAAGATAATAAAAGCCATCTATAACAAACCCAAAGTCAGCATCATTTATCATGGTGAAAAACTTAAACCATTTCTTTGAGATCAGGTACAAAAATGGATGTACACTGTATCTACTTTTATTCAATTTGGTATTAGAAGTCTTGACTAAGAGCAATCAGACAAGGAAAACAAATTAAAAGTATTGAAATTGAAAAATAGCCAAATTATCATTATTTGGAGATGACAATGATAATATATATGTTGAAGACCATAAAGAACTCATAAAAAATCTTCTAGAAACAATAAACAAATACAGCAAAGCAAGTTAGAATAAATAACGAAATAGGTTGCATTCTTCTATAAAAACATAATGAATCAGAAGAGAAAGAGGTTAAGGAATCTATTATATTTAATATAGTATTCAAAACTATCAGGTATCTATAAATCTACTTACCAAAAATATTTGAGAGATATGTACATGCTAACTTTGTCAGATAAGAAAAAGAGAGACTATAGACAATGAAAAAATATTTCATGTTCATGGATTGGAAGAATCGATATTGTTAAAAATGACTATGCTACCTAAGCTTTCATATAGATTCAATGCATTCTCATCCAAATTCAGATGACATTTAAAAAGGACCTAGAAACATCAATATTGAAGTTTATGTGATTATATAAATCAGAAGAGAGATCTGGAATAGTCAAAACCATGTTGAAATCAAGAAATTTGAAGGTGTCTTATTAATTTAGATTTGTATTGTAAATCAGTAATGATCAAAACTATTTGGTCCAGGAATAAAGATATGCTATATTATAAATGGGCAGAGTCAAAGTTCCATACATATTGAAAGTTAATTTTTAAAAAGAAGATGAGAATATAAAATTAAGTAATTTGGGCCAAAGTGACAGCAAAGTGTGTATGATATCTGGTATCCCATATGGTCTTCCAGCCTGCCAGTAGAGATTACTGAGTTTTCCCATAATCAAAGTAAAATAAATAAATAAAATTGTTTTAAAAAATAAATCTCTTTTAACCAACAATTCTGAGAAAACTGGATAACTATATGTAAGATATTAAATTTTTATCTCACATATTAACACATGTCAAATCAAAGTGGATCAAACACCTAGATATTCCATAAAAACTGTAAAATATATTGAGAAAATATAGGCAGAACGTTCCAAGATTTGAATCTCAAAGGCTTCTTCTAAATAAAATCAAAAAATTTTTTAATAGCAAGAGAAATTCAAGCTAAAACTAAGACAGCTACATGAATTGGAAAAATATTCGCATTTAATACTTTAGATAAGAGCTTAATGTCCAGACTATACAAAAATACCAACAAAGATCAACCAAAAATGATCAAAAACCCTGTCAAAAATGGGAAATGAAATGAATAAACACTTCCCAGATAAAGAAAAGCAGATCACTAAAAGGCATATAAAACAGGTTTTCAGCATTACTTATTATTAGAGAAATTTAAGTCAAGAAAACAATGAGTTATCATATTACTCTAGTGAGAATGGCACATATTGAAAATAGATCAATCTGTTGGCAGAAATGTGGTAAAAAGGGGCCTGAGAGATAGCACAGCGGCATTTGCCTTTCAAGCAGCCGATCCAGAACCTAAGGTGGTTGGTTCGAATCCACAGTGTCCTATATGGTCCCTGTGCCTGCCAGGAGCTATTTCTGAGTAGATAGCCAGGAGTAACCCCTGAGCACCACCAGGTGTGGCACAAAAAACAAAAACAAACAAACAAAAAATGTGGTAAAAAGAAATTCTTATATACTGCTGGTAGGAATGTTGTCTATTCAACCCTGTTGGAAAATGGTATGAAATTTTAAGTTGAAGCAAACATAATATTAAGCTGATATAAAATCCAGCAATTCCACTTTGGGGTATCAATCCTCAGAATTTTTAAATTATTTATTTAAATGATGTATGCACAATAATTGTATGAGTACAATAACTAAGAAATAGAATCAATGTTGGCAATGACAGATGAATGGATTACGAAGAGATGGTACAATACACATTTGGATACTAAACAGCTGCAAGAAACAAAAAATTATGCAATTTGCACCAATATGGTTCAACATGGTTTGAACTATTGCACCAATATGCTTCAACATGGTTTGAACTTTCATAGCATGTTAAGGTATGGGAGCCAGAATAGAAAAGGAGGATGATCTCACTTATTTGTGGTATGTAAAATATGTCGATGTAAAGATATGTAATGTAAAGAGGTTGCCTAGATCATCTTTGAACCTGAAACGTAGGAAAAGAGGGATAAAAAAAAGGAAAGCAAATCAGGAAGAAGAAACTAAGAAAGGGAAGTAACAGGACAACTGGAGTCAAGGCTTTGGTTATTTTAGTTATGTGGAAGAGTAGCATAGCTCTATATCTAAAGCACAGATTCAACACCTTGAAAATATGAGATCTAAGCTACAGCCACTGAACTTTGTAATGGGCCTGCTAAAAAAGAAGTAGTAGGGGAGAAATTTTGGATTGGGTGTTGATGGAGTATGGGAACACTCATGATGGGAATTGACAATGATGGTGGGATTAGTGTTGAAATGTTATATGCTTAAATGTCAACAATTAATCCTTTGTAAATTTCTATTCTTTATTGAAATAATTAAAAAAAACTGTTAAAGGCATTATCTTGAAATGTGTACTCTCCATAGTATTTTGGTCCTGACCAAAAAGAAAATTCTAGGGAAAGTGATTAAAATATTTGTGGATTAATTTTTGGGGTACATGTTAAAGTACACTTTGAAAAAAATTGTAACTGAATAATTTAAAACAAAATTTGCATATCATAGTGAATCCTGACAGCTTTTTGTGGTGTGTGCACTATGTAGTTCTCAGAGGTTATCCCTTATTCTGTAATCAAGAGTCATTCTGGCTAGCTAAGACCATATGTAGTTCTGAGAATGAAACTCAGGTCAACCAGATGCAAGGCAAGTGACCTTTCCACTGTACTATCTGGGAAGCATAGTGGCTCCAAAATGGGATAAAAATTTTTGTTGAACAAAATTTACTTAGAAAGATGTGAAGAAAGAGAAAGAGAGGAAAATATGCATTACATAAAAACATGGGCCTGAGAGCAAGTGGAAACATAAGAGAAGCAAGTGAAATATGTTTTCAATGGAGAACATAGATGTGAAGAGAAAGCAGCTAGAATTTAAAAGTAATGAAGAATTTAGAACCAACAGATTTGGAAAATAAAACCATTTTTTGGAAGATATGGGGGTCACATTCGAGCATGCTCAGGGATTACACCTGGCTTTGTACCCAGGAATCACTCCTGATAAGTCTTGAAAGATCATATGTGGTGCCATGTATAGAAACCGAATAAGCTGTATGCAAGGCAAATGCCCCACCCACTGTATATCTCTCTGGTCCCCAATAAATCTACTTTTATCTCTAACTTTACCAGTAAATAAACAAAATACTTATGACACAGTCAAAATATAAGCGCAATCAGAGATGTTACAATAGTTTTGTTTTTTTTATAAAATCTCTGTAAATAATTAAGCTCACTTTTAACTGGAAATAAAATAAATCCTATCTGGTTTATTAGAGCATTATCTACAGTCCAAATTAGAAATTACTGAAGTTAAGCTAGGTACAAATTAATGACAACCTCACAAACTTGAAAAGAACCTAGAATGTTTATTCAATAAAATATCAGAATTTCTATGGATGTCTATTATTTTTTCTTTCCAAGAAAATTTTGTTGTTTCTTTATTGTATCTTGGGGGTTAACAGCTATTTTTTTAATTTTGAATCTAAGAAACTTAAATCTATTTGGTCAGGATAAACTTAAATTCAGGTTATTAACTCACAGACAAATCAGTTAACCTAATATTTATTTTATGTCACTTAGATTGGTACGATTCATTTATTATGTAGAATCATTGTGTCAGCATTTGTCCTCTTTTATATATTTGTTTTGGAGTCATACCTGATAAGTTTCTCAGGGCTTACTCCTGGCTCTGCACTCAGGAACCACCCCAGCAGTCTCAGGGAATCATATGAGTTGCCAGGAATAAAACCCGGGTCAGCTATGGACAAATCAATTTCCTTGCCTACTGTATAAATTTTTCTTGCCTTCCTATTTTTATTTTTTCTAGAACTTCTGATATTTAACCTTTTGCACAATTTGTTATCTATTATTTTACTTCTGATAGGTAAATTGGACCAGGCAAATAAAATATACTTTATGCTCCACTAGTTTAAATGTCTTAAACTATTTGGTTTGAAATAGAATCTTAAAAGAGATTCTTCTATTTTATATATACTTATGCTAATAAATGCATAAGTTTGTTGCATCTTACAGTATTCACATTAGTAAAGAGAACTCTTTAAAAGAGGTATAAAAGGAAACAGACAGGAGGCATTGTAGCATCAGGATCTAATTAGAATCATCCCATACAGTGATTATAATTTTGGTTTTGTACTGGTTTAATTTTAAATTTGATCATATTTCAAATGCTTCTATTCTGAGGATTTTCCTTAGACAGTTCAATTTAATGCTATTTTATAAATCTTTTGGTGTTAGCAATAATGATCTCTAACTCAAGCTGCCAAATTATCTTATTCATTTCCCCTTCCTGTGATCTCGTTTTATTTTGGATCCTATAATTACTATCATTATTTAATGATGAAGGTGTTTTATAACAATTTACTATTCTTAAATAATTGTTAATTAAAATCAATACAAATTTACATTTGTTTGGATTGTATCTTTTTATATCTTAGAGCACATAAAATATATCAATGCTTATGCTTTGTTTGTTTTCAACAGCCTAGTAGACATTGCATGTAACATGAAACAGCAGAAAAAATATAAGCATTAGCATTTATTTTACACACTTCATTACTGTTGCCTAAGAATAATTCACAAGTTATTAGAATTTGCACTCTCATTAATGAACAAAAATATTCCAAAGTTACATTACTGTCTGTTGTATCTGCAGCTGCTATCTTCAAATAAATATACAAAGGACAAATCACACAAGGACATATCACAATAAATATAAATAGACAGATACAAGCAATCTGGACAATGAAAGTGTCATGTCTCTTTGCTTAAATGTCTTCACAAATCCCAGAGAGATGTGCTTATATTGAATCTAATTGGGTTTGCCATTTCCTTACCGTTTAATGTGTGAATAACTACAATTGCATATGACTCTACTATTCCAGCCAAACAAATTAATTTATTAAGTTTATAGAATTGTAGGCCATAGGAGTTGAAAATCATCAGGTAATGCTAGTTTCATATTTAATTATGTATTTATTTTTGGTCACCATATATTTTGGCTACCATTCTGGTAGGTACTAGTGGATTGGATTGAAAATGCTAACAAAGGGGCCCGGGAGATAGCATGGAGGTAAGGCGTTTGCCTTTCATGCAAAAGGTCATCGGTTCGAATCCCGGTGCCCTATATCATCCCCCGTGCCTGCCAGGAGCAATTTCTGAGCATGGAGCCAGGAGTAACCCCTGAGCACTGCCGGGTGTGACCCAAAAACCAAAAAAAATAAAATGCTAACAAAACCTAAATGTTAAGGTGATGTAAAAATTATCTCACTAGCTCTATTTCTTACTTTTGTTTCTCCTATTTGTTAGTGGTGATATAAACTAAAGAACTAAAAAATGTATATGTTAAAAATGCAACCACCAGTAGTTTAGATAGTGACTGTATCTAGAAGCTGGATATTCAATGAGATAATTGAATTATAATTTGGTCATAACAGGTGAACAAACATCAAGTATGACTGGTATTGGTATAAGAGAAAATGAGGATCCATGTATACACAAAGGAAAATATCATGAAGAGACAGAGATGGATAGCCAAAAGACAAGAAGAGAGTTCTCAAGAGAAATCATGCTGACACATTGACCTTGAGCTTCTCATTTCCAGATTTCTCTCATCCAAGTACTAACCAGGCCTGACCCTGCTTAACTTCCAAGATCAGAGGAGATCGGGCGCGTTCAGGCTGATATGGTCATAGACTCATTTTCAGATTTCTATAAGATTAAGTATCTGTGTAAGTCAACAAATCTATTTTGGTACAGCAACTCTAGAAAACTAATACAAAAACTACAAAATATATTTTATGTTAGCCTTTAAATTATTTTTTTAAAAATTCCTGATGCTTTAGGAAACAGCCATGGTTCATTATTATATAACTTAGTAGCACAAACTGAATTTGTTTTGAGAAAAACGATGATCCAATGTAACGTTGATAAAGACTTAAGGGATATGAAAAAATTCTTGACTCCCTATCAAGTAGCTATTCTGTCTCTTTAAAATTCCATCTTTAGGGCTGGAGCCATGGTGCAAGTGGTAGGGCATTTGCCTTGCATGCACTAACCTAGGACAGACAGATGTTTTATCCCCCAGTGTCCCATATGTCCCCCAAGCAGGAGTGATTTCTAAGCGCAATACAGGAGCAATTTATGGGCCATCAAATGTGGCCCATAAAGCAAAATAAATAAATAAATAATAAAATCCTATCTTTATTTTAAATAAATATTTTATATTTATTTATCCATCTTATTACTAGGGCTACACAAGTGATATAATTTTAATAAATTGCATAAAAATTAAATATAATAGGTATATTTCACAAAAAATTATTTTCTCTCATATATAGAAAATAAGATTATATATAAGATATTTGTTCTCTTTCTTCCCTAATTTTTCATGACTGCTCTATATAAAAATATAAAGGAAGACAGGACATTTTGAAAACATAGAACAATAATTACAATATGAAATAGCAGTTTAAAGTATCTGTATTACCTAATTTTGTTCAGATTTCACATAATGCAAAAGATTAAATTTTATTTGGTTATTTATTTATGTTTCTGCTAGATGTAATCAGTCATAATGCTAACTGATAAAATAAATCTGACTAGATAAAACCTTATAATAAATATATATTCTAAGAAAATAATGTAATATATTTTTCCTACAATGACTGTATTCCATCTAAAATGAATATAGGATCACAAAACAAGACAAAGTCAACATTTTACAACTACTAATATAAATGTTGATTCTAAGTAATAAATTAATATACTATAAGCATTAAATGACAACTTTGATATGCACAGTTCAGATCTTTTTACTAATGTTTCTTTGCTTCAAAGAAAAACAATTGAAAGCCGGGAGGTGGCACAGGAGGTAAGGTGCCTGCTGCCTTGCCTAGGACGGACCATGGTTCGATCCCCCGGTTCCCATATGGTCCCCCGTGCCTGCCAGGAGCGACTTCTGAGTGCGTAGCCAGGAGTAACCCCTGAGTGTCACTGGGTGTGGCCCAAAAACCAAAAAAAAAAACAAAACAATTACTAATGAATTTGCATAATAAAGACATTTAAATACAAGTATTCTAATATTAATAAGTATATTTTGAGAGAGCTTAATTTTAAGTAATAAAAATCCATTTTATCAAAGTACTTAACTCAGAGTAGTAAAATTATTAGATAATCATCAGGGAAAACTGTCCACTAATTAGCAATTTGATAATATTAATAAGTAATTTGGAATAGTTATAACAGTTTTATGCTATTGAGGAATACATAGTTTTACAGAAATGTTGGCAATGGGTAAACTTATTTTTTCATGACCAGAGATAGCTTCTGCCGAGTATCCAAGAGGCCTAGATTTTATCTCCAACAGTGTATGATCCCTTAAACATCACCAATATTGATCCTCAAGTAATACTCAAGCAAAGCCTGACCAAGCCCCTCTCCCCACCCACTGCCAAATAACTTCATCAAACTAATTTGAGCATAAAGTTAAGGGATCTGTGAAAATAAAAAAAATGTTCTTGAAACAAACTGGCTACCATTTTTAGCTATTAAAGCATTAAGCTATTTTAATTGCTTTATATAAGCACCATGGTTACAAAATTTTTTGTGGGGTTTCAGTAATACAATGTACACCATCTTTCACCTGTGCGTCCTTCCTACCACCTATGTCCCCCATTTCTCTTAAATTCCCCACCTGTCTCTAGGGCAGGCAATTTGCTTCAATAATCTCTCTCTCTAGATAGATAATCTCTCTCTCCCTCTCTCTTCACTCTCTCTTCCTCTCTCTTCTTCTCTCCCCCTCTCTCTTCTCTCTTTCTCTTCCTCTCTCTCCCTCTCTCTTCTCTCTCTCTATCTATCTATTTATCTATCTATCTATCTATCTCCTTTTTTGGCACCGTGGTCTGCACTATAGTCAATAGAGGGGTGCCTTTCACGTCATTTTCTCCCCACTTCAGCACCATTTTTTTTTTGTCTAAAGTGATCAGTTTCAGCTATCATTGTCCTAATAGACCCTTCTCTACTCTCACACTGCTTTTTGTGGTGAGCTTCCTAAACGGGGCTGGACATCCTGACCTTTATTCTATTGTCTCTATATATTGTTACTGTAATGTCTTTTTTTTTCTTATATTTCACAAATGAGTGAGATTTTCTATGTCTATTCCTTTCCCTCTGGCTAATACCATTCAGCATATAAGTCTCCTTATTCCTTCATGTCTAAACAAATTTCATGACTTCATTTTTAATAACAGCTGCATTATATTGTATAGCTATAACACATTTTTTAAAAAATAATATCTTTATTTAAGCATCTTGATTATAGACATAATTGTAGTTGGGTATCAGTCATATATAGATTACCCCCCTTCACCAGTGCACCATGCCCACCACCAATGTCCCCCATCTTCCACTTTCCTTCACCTTGTATTCAAGACAGGCTTACTGCTTCTCTCACTCATTGACAATGTTATGATAGTTGTCAGTGAAGCTATTTCTCTAACTGCACTCATCACTGTTTGTCAACAGCTTCATTTCATGAGCTCATTCCAGCCCTCATCTCAATTTTCTCTGGGCATTATTACAATAATTTCTTTAACCATTCATCTGTTGTTGGTAACCTGGGATGTTTCCAGATTCTGGCTATTATAAAAAGTGCTGCACTGAACATAGGAGTGCAGAGGGCATTGTTGTATTGTGTTTTTGTGTTTCTGGATAATATCCCTAGGATTATTATTCCTGGATCATATAAAAGCTCAATCTCTAGCCTTTTGAGGAATGACCATATTGTCTTCCAAAATGGCTTCATTCCCACCAGTGAAAAAGGGTCACTTTCATTGACTGCTGAGGTGAATATAAACTGGTCCAGGATTTTTGGAAAACAATATTAGCATTCCTCAAAGCATAGAAAATTGAGCTCCCATATGATCCAGCAATACCACTCTTAGGGTTATATCCTGGGGTCCCAATAACACAATGCAGAAAGAAAAGACATCTGCATTCCTATGCTCATTGCAGCACTATTCACAATAGTCAGAATCTGGAAATAAGCCAGTGCCTAAAAAAAGATGAGTGGATAAAGAAA
>PVKC010012232.1:0-23953 GCA_004027635.1 Crocidura indochinensis
GATAAATTAATAGGCAGTTTTATATCACATCAGTGTATAGTAAAGGTTAACTCATACTCTGACATTTCATAGATGATGATGACTCTGAGGGTACAATGATGAATAAGGTGGATATGATTCTTGAAATAATAGGATGTCTAGCTTAGTGGATAGTATTGGCAAATAAGCATTACTTTTTTAGGTGGTAATAACTGCTTCAATGAGCAAATCTTTGTGTTATCTGTGATCATACAAGAGACACTGAATCTACTTGTAGAAAGATATGTAGTTAAATATATTATTTAAAAAATAATACCAAGAAGAAAACCCCAAAATATTGTTGAAATCCTCTGATTCTGTAAAATCAGTTAGAGAATTTCAACAATGGAAGCACTTCCATCGATAAAAAACAGTTGATTGTTTATTAAAATAACCTCTTATCACAAATATTAAAGACCTCATAAATAATAAATTTCACTCTTCTTCTAATGCTTTTCTCATGTGGACCTCAAAAATTAGCACAATATTTTAACTGAAGAATATTATCTGGAACATAGTTCTTGTCTGTCTTCAAACAAAGCTACTAGCCATATATTGAAATTAATTAATTAAAATTAAACTCAAGTTCAAGTTTAATTCTTTAATTCTGTAGTTATATTTCAAATGTGCAGTCACTACACATGGCTAACAGTAGGGTAGTGGTAATATGAAATACTTCATTATTGAAAGAAGTGAAGATGAAATATGTCTTTCAAGTATCATGTATACATCATTGCAATCCCTTAGCAGTTATGCAACTCACAATTATGTAGAATTTGAATATTATAAGTAGTGATGGATTATCTAATGTCATTTATGTTAAATAAGTACACATATGCCAGCCTTTATTTTTACATTTTCCTTAAATTTTACAAAAATTGGCTGAAATTTGAGGCTTTTGTCATTTAATAATGTAAGAAATGCTAATAATAATTTTTGTGAGTCTTATCCTTACTTTGTTAAGTGAAATCATTATCTTAGGATTCCATGATGATTGTGAATGAAGCAATTGATAATCATTTTATAATATATAGAAAATGTTTTGTACAGCTCATCTAGTATACCCTCTTAACAGCAGGAATTAAAAAATGTATTTTAGAATTTGGCATGCCATGGCTCAAGAAAGGTAGATGTTTTAGCTACATACCCTGTTGGTCTACTAGTCTTATTACATGCTATTACATTATTTTAAATTTGAAAAAATGTCTGCTCTTCTTTTAAGTTAATGGCATTTACAACATAAATGAATGAAAGGGTGGCATTTTATTTCATGATTTAATCACTTCATCTCCAACACAACACACATGCATTCCTTGTATCTATCACCTCATTATTTTTGCTTGCTCTGAGTGATGCCTGTGCTTTTTATAATAACATAACTTCTCAGTATGTAAACCTTGTAGAGTTGTTATTTCATCAAAAATTTAGTAGCAACCAGACAGAAATCTTTATATAAAGTAATGAAACTTTTCTTTTTCACTAAGATCATGAATTCCTATAAAAGAGAAAAATCTTTTTAGTTGTTACTACTCATAGAGCTTTGAAATGTTCTCAATATATTTAAAGAAACAAGCCATATATATAAACCTTTGAAAGAATCTTTTATATAAATATGTTCATAAATTTAATTTTTAAGGGTGGAAAGACAGTACCCAAAATGCTTTAATAGAAAAAGCAGGTTTTATATTTTAATAAAATTACTCGTTCTCTTTATTTGTTTGGGAATTTTGTTGATATATTTTTAAATAATATCTTTAATCACCATGATTACAAAATTGTTGATAGATGAATTTCAGTTATAAAACGGACACCCCTCTTCACCAGTGCAACATTTCTACACCAATGCCCTCCGTCTCCCTTCTGCACCTGCCTGTATTTGAGAGAGGCATTCTACTCTTACAAGTCTTCTTCTTGAGCAGGGTTTTCCAATATGAAAGAGAAGATAGCAGTCTCCTGTGTTTTGGTGAATTTATATCCAGTTCTTACAAGAGAGCTAACAAAGATCTAAAAGTTGACAAAGGTAATCAATATATTAGGGAAATTACATTATATTGTTTACACTTGTAACACAGACTTTTGGTTTTGTTCATTGCTCATTTATACGTAAGGCTCATTGATTCTTAGATTGCTGAATCACTAGACATCTGTTTCTATTGAACTTATAGTTATTTAACTGGCTACTGATTACCTCATAACCATATAAAATTTCTCTGTTATAATATTTGGAAATGGTTCTTGCTCTGAGGTCATCTTAGCAGATATAAAATTTCTTCTTGTACTGCCCATTTATGGAAATATTTGATTGGATTGTTATATATTAATTTAACATTTCTGTGTCATTTTCTATGTCAAATTTTTAAAAAAAATAAGTAGTGGCATTTGGTATATACACACTTTCAAAACCACCAATTAACATTTTCCAAAAACTTAAGATGGGAGCCAGAACAATAAGGATTAATATAATACTTATTTTGAGAGACAGTTGGAATGAGATAGAAAATTACTAATGAAGTACTGCTTAAGTGTCTAATGATAACATTAATAAAAATTACAACAATATAACAGTCACTTATTAATTAAGCAGAGAAACACTTTTGTGAAGCCATCATTCACTTTATTTTGAAGTGACTATATAATGAAGATCATTTTCAGTTAATTGTCCATTATGATACAAATTTTGAGTCTATGACTTCATTAATTATAAACTTTTGCTTATATGAAATAGTCTGGCACTTTATTACATGCATAAATTAAAGTAACACATTCTAAAGTTTTGCTTGTATTTTTTTAATGTGACACGTAGGTTATTCAGTATCCCACTGGACAGGATAAATCCAGATGGTCTTGCACTGTCAGACTATCATAAAGTAGCTGAAACACTGTTTGGGGGAAGTTAGAAAGTCTTAGGTAAGTAAGATAAGATGCTGATGGTAAAAGACTGAACACTTTTATGATTACCTAACTCAAGAAGAAACTAAGAGTATGGAAAATGCCAATTTTAAAATAAGAGTACTCTAGATTACAGTCATGCTTGCCATAAAATGCTCAAATTTGTAGAATACATGCATATATACATACATAAGGCATGAATTATATTGTTGGTAGTTTTTATTGTTAAATAGACTTATCATTGAAATTTATACCAGACTTTTTCATAATATACCATCTCACCTTGTGACAATCTTTTAAGCCTTTTCCTTCTATATTCAATGGCTAACAACATTAATATGATCAAATCAAATTATATGATAATTGATATTTGGAAGCTAGTGACAGTGGCCTCATTAGATTTAATGTACTGTTTCATTTATTATCAGTTCTTGACTCCAGTCTGTGAGATCATATTTTTTAAAACTTTTTATTTATTTGTTGATTGGTTTTAGAGTCACACCCAGTGGTGCTCATAATGTTACTCCTGGCTCTGAACTCTGAAATCTCCCCTGACAGGTTGGGGGACCATATAGAATACCAGAAATCAAAACGGGTCCTTCCAGGTCAGCTGCATGCAAGGCAAACACCCTATCACTGTTTTCTCTCCATTTCCCAAGAGATCTGATTTTTTGTCCCCTAAACTCCTTGATATAAATACACATTCTGTACAAGAACAACCTGTAAAACATTGTGCAAAGAATACTTGAGATGTAAGAGCTGAAACAATATCCTGAATGATTCTGAAAAGTCATTTTTAGAATTCCTTTGGGGCCTGATAAAATGAAGTTAAACTAAAAAATGGGAAAGGATCTAAAAGTTAACTCTTCAAAAGCCATAGATGAAAACTATTAAACAAAAGCAAAGTGTTACATCGTCATAAATTATTCATTTATTCTTAAAAGTAATAATAGTAAACTTCTTGAGACTGCTGTGCAGTATGAGCTCAGGGGTAGGGTAATGGAAAAATATAGATGTAATAAGTATAATTGATATTCACTGATTCTGTGTTACTAATGAAACAAATGAAACAACCTACATAACTAAGCAGAAAAAATGCTTCCTAAAAAGGACTAAAATTATCTCCTTGGATTCTAAAAAGTATATTTATCCCCATAGAAATTTGCTCTGAACCAAAATAGCACATACTAATAGTTATCTACAGAGGTCCCACTATGTAATGATGCTTCTTATTTTTAATCCCTATGGCAAACTTGATGGCAGATTTCATTATCCCTATGTTCCTGGTAAGGAAATTGAGCTTTGGAAGGATCAAATAATTGTACAAAGAAAATGTCATAAAGCTACCTAGATTAACTGTTGCATTTTGAATGCCTTACATGTCGCTCTTTCCAAGTGTTTGCTATTTTTTACAGAATGACATATTAATATTTCTCCAGATAACCATGCTAGTTAGATATATTATACTGAAGAAATTGATGTTTACTTTCTAAGAACTAGAAAATAATGTCCATATATTATTATGTGCTGATTACAGATTAGGTTGTGCCTTTCTTGCTTGTTTCATTTATCTATTTAATTTTGGTCTTTTGGAAGGGGACACACCCAGAAATGCTCAGGGGTTACTGCTGACTTTATTCAATAATCACTCTCAGCAGTTCTTGGGGGAGAACAGACAAGATGCCAAGGTTTAAATCCAGATTGCATGAAAATTAAACATTATATCTAATGCATTTATCTCTCCTGCCCAAAATATGAGTTTTTCTTGATGTTGGTATTTTCACTACTGGCCCGGATGTTTTATGGCCTTTGAGAGAAATGCTTGGAAAGCATTTCAATTCACACTACAACTGAAATATACCCAACAATATTCATTGACATATGTGCATGTGTGAATCCTAATTATTTCTATGACAGCAATGATGATAAGGAAGGAAGGGGAACATCTCATTTGCTATTGTTTTCCAGGGAAGTAATTGATGAAGAACTGGAAGTTGTTTGTAGTAACACAAATTACTTTAGAGAACAGGAAAGTAGAGAATGATAACTTCTAATTTTGGAGAATGAAGAGAACAGACAAAGAAAGCTTTTCTCAGATTTTTTTAATTAATTAATTGGGGGGTTGGGCTGCACCCTGCAGCACTCAGGGGGTTATCCTGGCTCTTCACTCAAAAATCGCTTCTGGCAGGCAAGGGGGACCAAATGAGATGCTGGCATTTGAACTATAGTCTGTCCTGGATCAACTGTGTGCAAGGCAAAAGCCCAACCACTGTTATCTCTCTGGCTCTTTTAATTTATTTTTTTTCTTAATCTGATTTTATTGAAACAATTGTGATATACAGAGTGCTCCATAGTTGAATTTCAGATATACAATGAGTCAGGGCCATTTATACACCAGTGTCAATCCCCCTCCACCAATGAGCCTAGAGAGCATCTTATACCATCTCCCTTTGCCGACTTGCCAGCCAATATAACAGGTCAATTGAGTTTCGATTGTTAAAGTTTAGGTCTCTTGATTCTATTGTCATTGACTTTGACTTGGATATTTAGTTCTGTCCTTATTTTTCCCCACCAATGCATCTGAAAACACTTGACCACTGGCTTCCAGTCTTTCTTTATTCCTTTTTTCTTAGTTTTATAGAATATCATGTGGTAATAAATCGTGACTTTCTTTGTAGTCAACAAAAATTTGAGTTTCAAACCTCTAAATATTTTTAACTATGCTTGTTTAATGATATGCATAAAATTTTATTTTTTTAGTGAATTTCTATGTATAATGATACAGAGCCAGTAAAAATTATCTACAGATAGAAGCCATCTCTATATTCTGTCTCTGGCTAAAACATGTCACCTGAAAGTTATAGGGATTCTTTTTATTTGTGAAGTATTGTGTTAAAGTATAGGATTGTTTTTATTTGTAATACTTTTGATGATATAAAATATATATCATAACATATGAAAGTTTTAATGAACTATATCAAAGAAAGGCATTTGCTGCAATTTTGCATTTATTAGAATAATTTATTATCTTTATTTTGAAAAATATTCATTTACTAACTTATCAGATCTAAAGTATTTTTACATCATAACCTCAGAAAACATTTTAGTAAAGACAAGTCAAAATATTATTTCAAATATTAAAGTAATATAAAATTCTTGTTCTAGTTCTCTAAATTTTTGATTCTGTGATTTTGTTCAGAATTTTTATACTCATAAAATAATGTTATGACTCTAAAGAGGTGGTCATGTTGAACCCACCTTTGAGTATATCATCTTCAAAATGGTCACATTATATTAAGTTATTTTTATCTTTGTGATCTAAAAGTTTCTTCATTCATTCTCAGTAATAATGAATCTAATTTAAACTAGACTTGTGTGTTTGTGGAAAAGTGCAGAGAGATATTGCAGGACAAAGGCATCTGCATTATATATAATAAACATTAGTTTTATATCTGACACTACTTATGATTGTGTAAGCATCACTAAACATGATTTTTTTGAGGCCACACCTGGTGGGTAACATAACTCAGGGGTTACTCCTGGCTATGCGCATAGAAATTGCTGCTGGCTTGGGGGACCTTATGGGACGTGGGGGGATCAAACTGTAGATCATCATAGGTCAGATGAGTGCAAGAAATATGCCTTATTGCTGCAACACCACTCCAGACCCATATATATTTTCTAATACTGGAAAGATCACCTTCTATTTAAACTATCATTGTATTCCTGGAATGAATCCTACTTGGTCGTGGTGTAGGACCTTCTTGATGAGGCATTGGATCCTATTTGCCAGAATTTTGTTGAGGATCTTTGCATCTGTGTTCATGAGATATTGGTCTGTAGTTTTCTCTTAGTGCAGCATCTGTCTGGTTTTGGTATGAAGGTGATTTTAGCTTCGTAAAAACTATTTGTTCCTGATTCTTCGATTTCATGAAAGTGCCTGAAGATGATTGGTAGAAATTCCTATTGAAAGATTTGAACAAATACGCTAGTGAATCCATCTGGGCCTGGACTTTTGTTTTTGGGAAGACTCTTGATGACCTTTTTAATATCATCAGTAGTGATGGGTCTGATTAGATATGCTAGATCATCCTGGATTAACCATGGTCAAGAATATTAGAGTTCAAGAATTTATCCATTTCTTCCAGGTTTTCATGTTTTGTGGCATAGTTTCTCAAAGTAGACTCTGATTACCCTTTGAATCTCTGCCATATCTTTGGTGATTCCCCCCTTTTTGTTCCTAATCCGGTTTATTAGATTTCTGTCTCTGTTTCTCTGAGAGTTTTGCTACCGGTTTCTTCTAACTGGTTTATTCCTCGGTATATCTTTGGGGAGTGGCCACACCCCGTGATGCTCAGTGGTTATTCCTGTCTATGCATTCAGAAATTGCTCCTGGCTTAGGGGACCATATGGGATATCGGGAGAAAGAAACACGGTCCGTCTTAGGTTAACACGTGCAAGGCAAATAAGTAAATGCCCTACCATTTGTGCTCAGGCTCCTATGCATTATTCTTGAAATAGATCTAGGAGTATACACTAATAACCAACTACCAGTGGCCATAAATCAAAATAAAAATACAAACCTGACATGTGTGATTTTAAAAATAGAAGAAAACACAATATTTTTATCATATATAGCTACTTTTGTTAGAAAATTGTGTCTGTTTATAGAACTCTTATCAGAATGTTTTCTAAGTTCAAAGCTTTCTTTGCTAGGGATCAAAATCTCTTAACCTATTACAATTATATGGAACTCTGTGTACAATGCATTTTGGTGCAGATTTTTTGAATAAGGTAATATTTAACTCTAAAGCCACTCTTACCAAGTTTTGTCATAGAAAAGTATCTAGAACCTGTTACATGAGTTTTAAAATTCTGATCTCTTTCAGAAAAGAATAGAATTGTTATCTTTATTTATAGTACAGCACTATTATTGTTTTTAATAAATCTGTTATAGCAACTATTGGCAAGCATAGTAGAAAGATATGAACTAGATAAAGGAGCCTGAGTATGGGAAGTAATAAATGAATATAAATATATATAATTTTTGGTCTGTGGCATTCTTATGTTTCTTAGTTTACAAGAAATAAAAAAATATTTTTCTTCTTTCTAAATACACAAATGTTTTTCTTTAGGAGATTTCTTTATAAATAGCAATAAACTGATGTTCTTGATTTGACGTTGTTTTAAAAACATCTCCAAATTGCTTATTTCCTTACTTACCTATGATCCATTTCTCTGAAAAGGGCTTTCAGCTGTGAATTTTTCTCTACCATATTATGTTAGTTGGGTGAAAGCAAATGGAGACTCTTTAGTGTGACTGTTTATAAAGGAGAATTATAAGCACCTTTTATGAATAGAATATGTTTGAATTTTATTAAGTCATAGTATTACTTTGCAAAGATTTTTTCTGCTTATGTTTAAAATGCCTATATATAGTGTATATTTCCACCTGAAAAAAATCAATTGTTACATATGTAAAGTCTGGCAAAGATTTTAGGCATAGCTTTGTTCTTTATTTTATGCTATTTTCTATCTCAGAAATAACAAAAGCATATTGCTTTATTCTCTCAAACCCTATCATATTGTTGCAATTGCTAGGCAAGATGGTACTCCTGTGTCTTAAATAGAATGGAAATCTACTTCCCTATGTAATTTTACACAGTCAACCCACTTCATGATGTCAAAACACTTTTATTTCTGCATGAGAGGTTTTTACCTTAGTCTCATTAACATTGCACCTGTTCTGTTAACTGCAAAAACTCTGGTAGGATGCCAAACAGAATTTAATGAGAATATTTTTCATAAATATAATCAATCAGGGTCAAATTTTAGAGAAATTTGAATTATTTTAAATATTTAATCTGAGTCAAGTATTGAACTATGATGAGTAAAATGTAGTAAATAGGTTCACAAGATTGTAAAAGAGCAAATATATCTTTTTCATTTTGCCCTTAATAAATAGCTTCAAGCTTTTTCTAAAATTAAAAAGTAGCTACTTCATATAGATTTTTTTTGCTTTTGGGGCCACAACTGACACAAAAAGCCTAAACCAGGGGTTACCTCTGGCTCAACACTCAGAAATTGCTCCTAGCAGATTCAGGGGACCACATGAGATGCTGGGGATCGAATCAGGGTATGACCCAGGTCAGCCACCTGCAAGGCAAATGTCCTACCTCTGTTATCTCTCCAGCCCCTGAATTTTAAAATACTAAAGAAGAAAAATAGACATATAAATCTATCAAAGAAAAATGCTAGTCAATTATTTCATCACAAAGTATTTTAATTTAAAATCAAGATTTTAAAAGTAATTTGTTAGTACTGTTAAATTTAAATTAATCTTGATTAATTAAAATTTAAACAATTTATTTAAATTTTAAATTAGAAAATTTAAATTTTTTTCAAAAGTTTAGATGCTATAAATAAAAGATTAGAAAATATTGAAAGAATTAAAATTTTAAATATCATTATACAGCTTGAGTTATATAAATATAACATTTTGTTGAATTGAGTTATTATAATTAAATTAATATCTAATTAATTGTTTTGGATCCTGAAAGATTATTTTATTTTATTTATTCAATTATTTTTCATTTTCTGGCTCTACCTATTGTTTCTGTACACTCAGGAATCACTCTGCAGATGCTTTTGGAGACTAGATAAACTCTGGCTTACACAAAACTTATCATAACAGAAATAATACAGACCCCTACTAAGAATAATATCTTTGTCCCAGTAATTGAATTTTCTAATAGCATCATGAAATTGCTTAAATACAGAAGTTTTCTTATACCTTTCCAAAGTAGTATAGATAGTAAGTGTGGATTTAAATACCTCTGTTCTAAGACACTCCAAATCTAATATCAGCTTGCTCTTCAAACTATAGATGATGATTTTTCCTAAAGATAGTTTTTCTTCAGTGGAGCTTCCAGAATTTTTGAAACCTAGGACCTCATATATGTAAATTGCATCCTACATATCTGAGCTACATTCCTAACTTCTAAAGAGAAATATTTCATCCATAATCACCACTTTGCCAATGGCCCTGCTTCACCACTACTATATGGCCCGTGGGCCACATACAGTATTTGTTCCCATTTTGTTTCTTCACTTCAAAATAAGATATATGCAGTGTGCATAGGAATTTGTTCATAGTTTTTGTTTTTACTATAGTCAGGCCTCCAACAATCTGAGGGACAGTGAACTGACCTCCTGTTTAAAAAGTTTGAGGACCCCTGTGACACAAATCTGTCCAAAACCCCTGCTAATGCAGTATTTGGGATGATATCACTAGTATTTTTTTTAAGTGCCTGTGAGTCTTCTAGTACTTTCATAAACCCTAGCAGCCTCTCTCCCCAGTTACCCCCCCAAACCACAGTATTCCAATAATGCTTGGAAATCCTGGACAACTCCATTTTTAGTTAATACTGTCATCTTTGTGGGAGCACAATAATTTATCTACCAATGTGTATTTGAAGCCTCCTTATGTTCAGAAACAAATGAAATAAGAGAATGGTCAGCTAGCAACAAAAGCACACTAAACATTCTGATAATGACTTAACAACCTCACTGGAGATACCATAAATTTCACTAATTTGAAAAAAAAAAAAAGATGGAGAGGTTGACTAAAAAATCCAGAAGCAGCTTATGAGGATGTAACTATGAACAGAACCTGAGTGACTGAGTGACAGATAAACTGACATTGCCCTCTGCAGAAAATCTTCCAGGATCAACCCAGGAATTTGAAGGTTGGGTGTTTTCCTTGCAGCAAAACTCTTCTCATTGTATTACTTAGAGTTTGTGGACTCTAACTCTCCTTTCCTCATGGCCTGTGACTACAAACTGAAGATTTCTCTAGTTCTTTGCAAATAGTTGACATTCCCTACATTAAAATATAAAAATTAAAAAGAGAAGTATTTAAGAAACATACTGTTTTGAGCACTTAAAGAGTATTACATCTAATCCTCATACCATTTCTATGAAGTTCATACTGCTGTCCTTTCATTTTCACAAATAGAGCAAGTGATATACAAAATAGTTATATTTGCCCTTTAAAGCTATCTGATGATGAAATTTGAACATAGTCCATCTGACTTCATAATTTGTACACTTATCTCACCAAAGATAAAGGATTTTTTTAAATAATTTTTATTGTGATCAATATGAATTACAAGTCTTTCACAGTTACATTTAAGGTACATAGTGACAGTGAAGTAGGGACATCCCCACAACCAGTGTTGTCCTCCTTCCACCCCTGTTCCCAGCATGCATCCCATATCTCCCCTCTTTGACCTATAGACTGCTAGTGTACCAGGTCCCCTTTGTATATAACTTGTTGTAGCTTGGTTATCTTTATTCTGTTGCCTTTAATTTTGGGTTTTTATTTAGGCCTGATCATTTTTTATTTCCACTCAATGTTCATGTGACTGTTTGCTCCTGGTAGCATCCACTTTTTCCCCTCAATATTTGAGGCAGAACAAGATGATTCAAGCTCTCTGGTTCTGTCAGGAAAAAAAAGATATAAAGCTGGGAGGAGCCTTTCTAGAAGTTATACATCTAAGTTTAAAAAAAGAAAAAGAAAAAAAATAAAACAAGCAATGACAAAACCACAATAACAATAACAGCAACAACAAAGCAAGAACAAGAAAAGAAAAACAAGTAAGGAGAGCTGGTGTGGCAAAGTTGTGTGTGTGTGTGTGTGTGTGTGTGTGTGTGTGTGTGTGTGTGTCTGCATAGGCACAGTAAATATTGGGAAAATTGGAAAGGAAATCTCCTTGGCCTAAGAGATACAAGGTTTCTCCACCCTTGAAGCATTCCATCTTGGGAACAACTATAGGCTCTGGACATGCTCATTGTCTAACCCTTAGGTCTTTTTTATGGAGCCAGAAAACATTTTGCTCAGTTGTCCTTGTCAAAATCAGTCCTCTGTAATAATTAGAGATCTTGATATTTGCATAGGTCATAGGAGGAACTATAGGATATAGAGTCTTACTTTATGGTTCCAGAAGTTCTGCTCAGTTGCAGTTGCCACAGTCAGACCTCTGGAATTAGAGATCTGGTTCCCCTCTCCCTCCAAATGAGAAGCCTAGACTAGGCTCTTTTTTTTTTTTTTTTGGTGTCAGAAAAAGTTCTGCTCAGTCACTGTTGTCAAAGTCAGTCTTCTGTAATTAGTGATCTTGATCAAAGGATGCCGTGTCTTCTGATTTCATCTTGCAATTAGGTGATGAGGTAGGGCAATCTGCTCTTATTTCAAGTTGTTGCTGTTTACTAGTCACCAGGATGTCTTATCACCCTGGCCCAAGCTGGTGCCAGAGCGGTATTAGGAACTCCCCGTGTGGGGGCGGGGAAGGGGAGTTTGGTTCTTGGTGCTGTTGCAGGCAACTGTGTCGGTTCTAAGGTTGGGGTCTGGGGTTTGGGGTTGGACGGTCGCTGTCTAATCACACGAAGTCTAACTTGAATCCTCATGACAAATGTTCAGGGTGGAACTTATAAAATTTTATAAAAATTTTTAATAATAATTTTTATTTTGAGCAAAGTGGATTACATATCTTTCACAGTAATATTTTAAGTACATATTAATATTGTATCAGGGGAATTCCCACCACCAAAGTTATTCTCCCAACACCCCTAATTTTTGCATGTAAAGCAAGCTCTTGTTGACAATAATATTTAAGGTACATGTTAACTTAATATCAAGGGGATTCCCTTCACCGAATTGCTATCCCTACACCTCCATTCCCATCCTACCTCCCATATCTTCTTCCCTCAACCCTAGGCCTGCAAGAGTACGTGGTCTCCTCTGTGCCTAACTTGCTACTTAGTGGTCTTACACCTGTATGGTCTTGATAGCTCCCTTATTTCCTCCTGTAACTGGGGGTCGGGACTAGATAGATTAAGTTACATGGTTTTGTTTGAAGAAGGGAAAAGTAATACACTGGAGTAAAAATCAAATACGCCGAAAATGGGCGGGGTCCTTCTAGAGGCTCTCATCCTAGTTTTGAGAGACGAAGGGGAAAACGGTGAATCACTCCAGCAGTCCAAAAAGGAGTGTCAAGTAAAATAAAATATCCAGTGAGCATTCCAAGAATAAAGGTAAGACCACATAAAAGCCATGATCTTGAGATAAAAACATGGCAAAACACATAAAGAAAGAAGAGAAAGGAAGAATATATATAAATATATATATTATACATATATATTTTATATATATATATGTAAATGGAGACAACTTTAATAACCACACCATAACAAAGAAATCGACAAAAGTTAGATAGATAAATAAAATAAAATAAAGAAAAAAAGGGATAAAAATTATTTTGTGCTTTTTTTTCCCCTCCTGCACAGGCACAGTAAATATTGGGGTCAGTCAAAGAGGAATTCCATTGGCCTCAGAGATACAGGTTTTCTCCACCCTTAGAGTATATTGTCATGGGATTAACTATAGACTCTGTACAGGCTCATTTATTCTCCTTTTGGTGCTTTCGTGCTGTTTGGAAGACTTTTGCTCTGTCCTGGGTGATAAAATCAGTCCTCCGTATCTAAAGATCTTGGTATCTACACCTGTCAGGGGGTGGAACTTATGATGAAGTCTTTCTTTGTGGTTCTAGAAGTTCTGCTCCCTCAGTGTCATTTTAAACCATCTTCTGTGGTTGGTGGTTTTGGTCTTTGCATTGATCCTAAGATGTTTCCAGAAGATCCATTTGTTGCAATCGTCCCAGACAGACCTTTGGGGCTGGAGATCATGGTTGTTGTGCAGGCCATAGCTCAAATTCTAGACTACAGCTTCTTTATTGGTTACAGGATACATACAGTCTGGTCATGGTTCTATCAGCCTGTCATCTGCAGATCGCAATCTTGGTTTTTGGACGGACCAAAGGGTGACAAGTCTTCTGATTTTGTCTTATCGTTATATGGTGGGGTAGGATAACCTTGTCTTAGGGCAGGTTGTTCCCATTTTCCTCGTTGTCAGCATATCCTATTAGAGCAGGCACTTGATGGTGTCCCAGCAGTATTAAGGATGTCCCAGATGGGATTTGTTTCCTGTAGTTGTTGTGAAAAATTGTGTCATTTCTATGTCTGGGACCTAGGGTTCAAGGCTGGACTGATGATGTCTAATCACCTGGCGCCTAAGTTGGGTCCCATGACATATTTTCAGGGTGGTAAATGTCCCTGTATTGTAAACAAATATGAGATCACATCCCTAGTAAGATTTCCCCCCTTTTTTTTAGTGTGTCTTTGCAAGGGGAAATGGTGCTACATTATATTGCCAGTGCATTTGGGGGTGGAAAGAGAAGAAAAAAAACAGGTCACACTCCCAAAAAATATAAAAACTAGAAATAAAACTATATGTGCTCACATAAATATATAAAAATAATAAAATTGAGGTAATTGAAGGAACAAAATGATGCAATAGACTATCTTACTTTTGGGGGAAAAGCAGATAAAGAGGTACTGTGTACATATCTATTACTTATGATGGAAGTATAGGTTTCCCCATTGACTTTTGGGATTTTCTTGTGGTGTGGGTTCTTTCTTATCCATAGTAAATAGGAGCTTGTTTCTCCTATGAGATTTTCTCTTTTTTAATATACCTATGCGAAAGGGAATAGTACCATATTATATTGCTGGTGCATTTGGGGGTAAGACTGACAGGCTACACAATCTCAGAACCCTGATTTTTTTTTGGTTTTTGGGTCACACCTGGCATTGCTCAGGGGTTACTCCTGACTCCATGCTCAGAAATTGCTCCTGGCAGGCACGGGGGACCATATGGGGCACTGGGATTCCAACCGATGACCTTTTTCATGAAAGGCAAACGCCTTATCTCCATGATATCTCCCGGGCCTGAGCTTTTATCCCAAGCAAGACTTTTTCTAGGAACAGAAATAGATGTTCATGAATGTGATAATGAACGAAGATATATTTATACCTAGACCTACATGTGCTAATTATCAGTTTCATTTCATTCCATGTTCAAATTTGTTTCTGAAATCCTAAAATCTTTGCATAATACAAATTTTCTCCTTAAGCTATTTCAAGAAAAGCTTTAATAGTGAAAAGTTTATTTCTATAAGGGTTATGAAGGGAAAGAGTTCAGAGTTTTTGCTAATATTTGGTCTCTTTTAAAGTTATGGATAGGCAAAAAATCAAGGGATGAAAATGACAGGTCTTGTAGCTGATTATTATTATGCCAAATGTTATATATTTAAAATGATTGAACTTTAAAATGTATGGAAATGTCTTTATATAGAGAACATATCTACCAATATGTACATTTTAGAGGAAAACAAGAATGAAGTATTATTAGAAAACATCTAATTTCAAGATAGTTGAAGGTGACAAAGTGGATTAAAAATACATGACCATTATCTATATATTTTCAAGTACCATATTGGAAATTGTAAACATTAAAATAATATACAAAGAGGTAAAATATATCACTTTACTTCTAGAACTGAAATTTTTTTTTCAAAAATCTAGTGAGTGATGCAAAAGTGGGATTCTAGTTCTGCAATCAAAACACATTATAGATGCTTACAAAAGTTGCAGTCTGGGTGCTGGAGAGAGACAGTACAGTGGCTAGGGTTCATGCCTTGCATGCTGCCTATCTGGGTTTGATCCTCAACATCCCATGTGGTCACCTGAGCACAGGCAGTCATAATTCCTGATTGTATTTCCAGGAATAATACTTGAGCATTGCTAGTTGTGGCTATAAAACACACAGAAAATACTAGAATATAAAGACTGGGATTTATTTATCTTATGGTTACTAGAGATATGATAAATTATGTTTATGATTTTCATTGATATATCTCAAATCTATTTGAAGAGATTTTGCAAAATATAATATTTAGAGCCTTTGTTATATTCTATTAAAACACACATTATGAAAAATTTCATTTAGCAGTTATTTGCTTCTTTCTGTAGCTAATACAAATTCCATTTTTATCATTTATCTAATTTATTAAAAGACAGGGCTATATTAAACTCTATGAAAAGAGTCCACACAAAATTTATCTTAAGTTAAATGATCTCCACCACTCTAAGAAAATACAAACTTTTAGCATTCAAACTTTTGTATATTTTATAGACAGTAATTTTTTTTATATTTTGGAGAGTCACCCCCATCAATGATAAACCCTTAAATTTGGCTCTCTGCTCAGGAATTACTACTGAAGGTACTTTGAGAACCATATGTGGATGCTGGCAAGAGAGCTGGGGTCAGCTGCATACAGGATTGTCCTATCTCTTCAGCCCCATATAGGATATAATTAGTAATTTTCTGATATTCTTGATACTTGAAATTATAAATTATTGTCTACTAGACCAATAGGAGGAAAAAATTTAACCATTTCAAAAGTTTTACTCTCTGTTATATGATTTTGAGTACTGGAAATGAAAATTTACTCTATCAAATAACTAAAAGTATCCTATGCTTGTTATTGAATCCAAAATTTAAAGACACACTAATTCATCAGAACAGTTGTATCATTAATATTGTAAGCATTTTTTTTACTTTGTTATAACTGGAGACATTAAAAAATGCTTCACTGCTCTATGTGTGTAGCATATATCACCATTAAGTACATTTGGGATTCAGAGGAATGTATTTTAAGCCAATCAAGCAACTATAGCATTCTAGAAATTGATATCTATATTTGTAATGCTACACATTAATGTGAAGTTCTGTGATATTGCATAAAATTCTATACAACAACCTGAATGTTAACTATTGTAATTCACAATATTTTCATCTCTGTGCTCCAAAACTGTTAAACTATTGTCACCAAATAATCAGTTTGCTTTATGAAAAAAGAAATTCATGTTTTTGCATGTCAGACGATAATAAAATGTAACAGTTATTCAATTCTTACTGTTGGAGCTTATGATTACTGTCACCAGAAATCTGACCTACTTAAAAGTTTCATTATAATTTCTTATCTAAAACATGGGTTCAATAGCTATTTCTGATTTGCAACTAGGTATTAGAATTAGAATCTATGACAAATTTGGTCTTGTTGAAAGTATAATGAAACGAACAGATAGATATAGTCAATTGTCATATTCATAACACTTGACAAATACAAACATATTTTAGAGAGTGAAACCTAAGTCAAATATTCAAAATAAGTGACCTTAGTATTTAAATTTGGCTTTTCAAGAATGATACATGTCTATATTTTAAACCTATATATGATTCTGTTTTTCTTGAATGGAAGAGATTGGGCCACACTTTGAGTTGCTTGGGGGAGACTCCAGGCTCTGTACTTGGAATGGTTTGCCAGCAGTGCTCAGAGAATCATGAAAAGCTAAGAACAGATTATGGGCCTCCTGCTTATAGAGCATGTGTTCAGTCCTTTGAGATGTCTTCATGTCCCCAAATCTAACTTTTTGAAGACCACTCCATCTGGGAGTATACTGTTGGATCAGTTCAATTTTGTGTTTATGATAAAGCATTAAAAATGTATTTTATGCCTCTCATCCCTCTTTATTTGATCTACATTTTCTAATAGATTTAAATTGCAGGACCCAATTAGTTATAAACTGTATAAATAAACAAATGAACAAGGCAATATGCTCTCTAGTATAAGTATTATGGTTGGCAGTTTGTTCTCTTAGTGAATAATCTTTAGTTTTGAAATAGTTTGAAAAATATTTTCAAATATAAGTCAAGTGCTTAAGTGGGAAACAGGTAAGTTTTAGAGTGAGATGAAGATTGTCTTGGAGTAGTGCATTTGCTTCTGATTATCATAGGCAAAGAAATTTGTTTTATTAGATTATAAAATAGATTGTCAATAAAATACAGTTCTGCCTTCTAAAATTATAGTGTGAGAAAATGATTTTTCCATGTGATGAGATTTTGTTTACATTTTCCAGCACTCTATTGAGATTTTTCTCTTTTCTTTAGATTGGTATTCCTCCTGAGACATTTAACTTCCCTCTCTTCCTTTCTGGAGTTACTGCTATGTAACCATATCCTGCCTAGACTTTTGGTTTTCAAAGTCCTTAACTCTCCAGAGAGCACTTCAACTGTGGGCTTTAACAACCCAAGTTGCTGTTATGGAAAGAATATGCTTCCACATCCCATAGAAACACAGGGGAAGCATGCTTGCCCAAGGCATCTGTAGGGTAGGTATTGTCATGTTGCTATTTTGTCTTGCCTTCATGATAAAGTTGCTTCAAATGCTCACAGTCATATAGAATGCAAATCTCAAGAGAGTCAACTTAACATTTTAAGTGTGTTGCTACAAAAAGAAAAAAAAGCAAATGTCCTAACAGGGATCTCTTTAAAATCAAACATTATCTATATTAAAGTTTATAGCAAGAGCAATGAGAATTTACTGCAAAATTACTGAGATTTTGAACCCCTGGCTCATTGTTCTTTGTTCATACACTATATTCTTGCTTACTTAATTTTGTTATTTAAAAAAAGACTACCTGGGGCAGTATTTTTTAAATTTTCCATTATAAATTAAAAAGGGAATCTGTGACTTCTACAGAAATATTCCAGACCCACTGAAGTGTGTATCTTTGATAAAACAGCATTTCTCTTATCTAAATGTTCTCCCCCACTAACTAATTTGTTATGATATTAAGCATGGGAAAGAGCAACCCTTTAGTGTTAGCTTACAGTGACTTTTGTCTATACTAAATTTTTATAACCACCCCCTATAGAGCTGCTCACAGTAGGAGGTGTAAATGGAACAGATAAATGGGTGATGGAAATAATTACCAGTGGGCTAAATACAGAAAAATGGCTTCTCTGGAATTTAAAATACTATATTCTGGTGCTTAAATGTTAGAATTAGACTACTTGGGGCATAGTGTACCTGAGTCAGTCTAAGTTTCTGACATTTTCTTTCTTTTTTTTAATTTTTATTTTGAACTAAGTGGATTACAAATATTTCACAGTAATATTTTAGGTAAATAGCGACATTGAATCAGGGGCATTCCCATCACCAATGCTGCCCTCTCTCCACCCCTGTTCCCAGCATACATCCCATATCCCCCTCCTTTACACACTGGACTGTTAGTATAAGTGGTCTTCTCTATGTCTAGCATGTTGTAGACTGGGTATCAATTCTGTTGTCATTGGCTTTGGATTTGGTGTTTAACTCTGATCATTTTTCTATTTCTACTTAATGTTAATGTAACTGCTTGGCCTTGGTACCCTTCATTATTTCCCTCTCAATTTGTGAGGCTGAACAAGATGGTTCAAATTATGTGGTTATTTTTGAATGAAAGACAAAATAAAATAAAATGGGGCAAAAATCAAACAATGAAAAATGGGAGGAGTCCTTCTAGAGGCTATAAATATCAAGAGAAGGGAAAAAGGAAGAAAAACATAACAATACAAACAAAAAACTCGAAAAGCATCATAGCAATAAAGACAACAACCACACCAAAACCACAGTCCTGAAGTAAAAACAAAACAGAGCACAAAAAAAAACAACCAACAACAACAATAAAAAATTAATGTGTGCTTCTCTCTCTCTTTTTTTTTTGCATAGGAACAGTAAATATTGGTGAGATTAGAAAGGGAATTCCCTTAGCCTAAGAGATACAGGGTTTCTCTGCCCTTGAATATAGGGTTTCTTTGCCCATGGAAATAACTACCAGCTCCATACATGTTCTTTGATTCTCCCCTAGGTCCTTTTGTGGTGTCTGGAAACTTTCCACTCAGTTGTGGATGATAAAATCATAACTCTGTAGCTAGAGATCTTGGTATTTGCACAGGTCAAAGGATGAACCTTAGGATGGAGTCTTTCTTTATGGTTCTAGGAGTTCTATCCCATCACTGTTGTTTTAATCAGTCTTCTGTAGTTGGTGATCTTGGTTTTTGCTCTGATCCTAGGACGAAGCCTTACTTGTCCAAGTTTCTACTATGTGTCTTTTAATGGGAGAGTTTAGTCCATTGACATTTAAGGAGATTATTGATAGAGAAGGCTCTTGTGCAGTTGTATTGTGTAGGGTGGTTGTTTTACAATTGGGGTTTGGATTGTGTAATTTATCTTTGAGTATATCATTTAGAATAAGTTTTCTTTTTGCAAATAATGCAATTTTTTTTGTCTAGGAATGTTTTTAACACTCCTGCCCATATGAATGAGAGTTTTGCTGGGGCAGTGAATTCTAGTTTGGAAGTTTCTTTCATTCAATTGTTCAAATATGACATTCCACTGTCTCTTGCTTGAATTTTTTAAATGGGAGATCTGGTTTGATTTTTATGTTCCTTCCTTTGTGATTGAGATTTTTTTCTCCCTAATTGCTTTAGAATGTTAATTTCTCTCTCTCTCTTTCTTTCTTTTTACCTTTGGATTACTATATGTCTTGGTGTTTTTTTAGGGACTCTTGGTATTTTATTAGGAACTCTTTTCAGATTCTTGATTTGCACTGGAGTCTCTTTCCAGTGGATAGGAAATTTTTCTGCTATTATTCCCCTAACCATTTGTTCTCCTTTCCTACTTCCTCCCCTTCTGTTATTCCTAAATTCTTTAGATTATTTCTTTTGTCTTTGTTCATTAAATATCTAACTTTTTCTTGCAATGCTTTACTTTTTATTTCCTTATTATCTTCTTTGTCATGTTTCATTTGTAGTTTTTCTTTAAGTTCTTCGATGTGATTCTCCAACTGTGTAATTCTGCTACTAATGGCTTTTTAAGGCATTTTTCTTATTTCCTCTAATTCTATTTGTATCAATTCTCTCATCTTCTGTAAAAGTTCTTCTTTGAGTTGGTTGATCTATGGAACTCTCGAGCCAGTGATTCCTTGATTTCTTTTGCCACGCTCTTATGTCTTCATCTATTGGGTCCATGTGTTTTGGTGGACTTGGAAACTTGCTAAGATTTCTCTCCAATCCTCAGTTGATAGTGTATTCCTTAGTTTACTCATATTTCTTTGCATTTGGTGGTTTAGCTCGGAATGACTGAGCTCCACAGGTCTGGTCAGCCTGGGTAATCTGCCCCTCCCCCTACCTGGCATATGGTGTGTTTCAGCCACCAGCCACAGTGACTGAGCTCCACAGGTTGGTCTTGACATTTTCTTATTATAGAAATAAATATGACTCTATTTCAGTATGATCAGTCCTGGATAGCACCCAGTGATGCATTTACAGTTTATTTTTTTATAATTTGCTCTAGATTTTATTTTATTCATATCTACTGCATCTTTTGTTTAAATGTCAATACTTTACTTATATGTATATTTAAAATAAATGCATGGAGAAATGTAATGGTATAAATGGGAGTTGTATAAAATACACTTGGCCCCAGAGAATAGTAAGGAGAAGGAAAGAAACTGAGTGGAGGATAAAAACATAAATTTGAAAGGACAGGGACCAGGGGTAAAGCAGTCTCAGTTACATTGACAGGGATTGTAAAGGGGGGGGGGAGCAGAACTAAATATCCAAGCCAGAGTCAACAACAATGTAATCAAGAGACCCAGAGTCTAAAGATTTAAACTTTAAATGGGCATGTTATACTTGCAGACAGAGGGGCAAAGACACTCTGAGAATATTGGTGGAGGAAAGTCAACACTGGCGTTGGATTGGCCCCTATTTATTGTATGTCTGAAACCCACCTCTGAATGACTCTGTAAATCACAACTGTTTTAATAAAATAAGATTACAAAAATAATTTTCTAAAGTCAAAAATAGTGCAGGTTTTAGATGACATATTAAGCAATTATGAATTTTGCTTTCACCTAGCAATTTATACTATTCCTGTTTAATGATTTGATTCAAGGATAGCTATAGAGGTGGTCTCCTTGAGAGTATATGATCATTAATTTCTAAATTTTTTGTTCAAACATGGCTCCTTAAGTGATTCTTTCTCATGTAGTAACATAATTTAAATGTCTGCAAATAATTTTTCAAAGGTCTTTCTTAGTTTTTTTTAAATATTCTTTCAGTTCTTAGTGAAAGCATTTTTTCTTTATTTGGGTTGGCTGGGAAATGTATTCAAAATTCTAAGGGACAGTGACATAAAAAGAACACAAATGTTTTTCTTTGTTGTTTGTTTTCAGGCTACACTCAGCAGTTCTTGGTTCTGTGCTCACAGATTATTCCTGGCAAAGCTAGTGGTATCATGTGGGTTGCTGGGTTTCAAATCGAATTTTATTACATGCAAGACAATAAATTTATACTTTACTTATATGTATATTATATGTATATTATACTTATATGTATAATAAATCTACTATACTATCTCTGTATCCTAGACAATTTTTTAAGCTGATAGGTATCAGTTTGAGACAAGTTAGCACACTTTAGTAGAATATGATGTGACAATTTTTTGAGAAAGTAACTTCCCAACTTTCTGATTTTATAAAAAAAATAATGAAATGGTATAGTTCTTGATCCATGGTCTGGACTTCAGAAGTTAAGCTATTGTATGTATGTTAAAGATTTGATGAGGGTATAATTATAAGACAAAAGTTGTTTCAATATTGGGTAGGAATAATCAAGCTCTTCAATGAGTATATTAGATTTGCAACTGACAGTATATCATAATAAATAGTTTTTGGTAAGAAACATTACATCAGATAATGAGAAATTGAAATAATATGTCATTATCATGATTATTTTACTATAATTATATTGAAACTTGAGAGAAGCTTGAGGGTCACTCTATAAGACTCACTTGCTCATAATAAGTTGTATGAGGACAATCTTAAAAAGGCCAAAAAAGTATCTATTTAATATTACAGAAGATTGTAGTGTAGTTATAAAATAGGTTACACTATGTTAAATAGTGTCTTGACATTTTTATAAATATAAAAAATTGACACTGTTCATGGGGTACTTTTGGACCACACCTGGCAGTACTTAAGACTTTTTTGCTGACTTTATACTTAGGGATCAGTCCTAGCATTGATGAGGGACCATATGGATGGGAACCTGTTTGGTAGCATGTGAACAAGTGCCCTACCCACTGTATTATGACTTTAAATCTCCCAAAACTTACATTACTCATCCATTGGGTTCATGTACTTAGTTATTTTGAAAAAATGATAGTTAATGTTCAGGAAAAAAGACAATTGAAGAATAGGGTGATATATACATCATATATATAATATATTATATTATATTATTATATTATATCATAAGATATATTATAATCTAATGTTCAAATAGATGTAATAAAGACAGACACATTTTCTTTAGAGTCTTTAGAGTCTTTTTTTTTTTTTTTTTTGGTTTTTGGGCTACATCAGGTGGCACTCAGTATTTACCCGTGGATCTGTGTTAAGAAATTCTCCAAGCAGGTTCTGGGGACCACATGTAAACAACAACACTTGAATCCAGGTTGGCAGCCTGCAAGGCAATACTCTGCCTACTGTCCTATCACTTTAGCTCCTCTTCTGGGTCATTTTGAGCTTACGAATATCTCTTGCTTTTTTTCTTGGTGCAGACTAATGTGCTCCTGCCAAGTTATTTTCTCATTATTTTGTCATTTTTCAAATTAGTAATCTTTTTTTTTATTTAAACACCTTGATTACATACATAATTGTGTTTGGGTTTCAGTCATGTAAAGAACACCACCCACCACCCATCACCAGTGCAACGTTCCCATCACCATTGTCCCAAATCTCCCTCCTCCCACCCCCCCCACCTGTACTCTGGACAGGCTCTCCATTTCCCTCATATATTCTCATTATTAGGACAGTTCAAAATGTAGTTATTTCTCTAACTAAACTCATCATTATTTCTGGTGTGCTTCATGAGGTGAGATAGAACTTCCAGCTCTTTTCTCTTTTGTGTCTGAAAATTATTATTATTTCAAGAATGTCTTTCATTTTTCTTAAAACCCATAGATGAGTGATATCATTCTGCGTTTTTCTCTCTCTTTCTGACTTATTTCACTCAGCATGAGAGATTCCATGTGCATCCATGTGTAGGAAAATTTCATGACTTCATCTCTTCTGACAGCTGCATAGTATTCCATTGTGTATATGTACCACAGTTTCTTTAGCCATTCGTCTGTTGAAGGGCATCTGGATTGTTTCCAGAGTCTTGCTATGGTAAATAGTGCTGCAATGAATATAGGCG
>PVKC010012233.1:0-23919 GCA_004027635.1 Crocidura indochinensis
CAATCATTTGAGCTATTTCTCCAGCCCCAGAATGTGTTTCAGCCTCAGGGAAACATTAATCAAGCTCATATGAAATAGTGACTTTTCACAAAGAATTATTCTCCTCCATTTTTTTGGATTATTTGTTGTCGCAATAAACCAAGAACAATTTTTACATCTGCAACTAGTATTTAGTTGGTTCTGCTGTTTTTCCAGTAACTCTGGAATTGGATATATATCCTTCAACATAGAAGGGCAGTTTTGGACCCCCAAATGGCCTGTGCCAGCAATTCCACCTACAAACATGCCAGGTATTCCTTTGGGGACACAGCTGAGTTGAGCTCTCCTAAATAACTTTGAGATCACATAAACAGGAATTGGACTCCTGTTGAGTTCCAGGACTCAGTCAGAGCAGAATTGTCCTGAAAGCAGACATTGGAACTGGGACCCAGAAATGAGAATAAATTACTTAGCATTAAATACCCTCTTATTATAGATATTTTTCTGAATTTTGTTGATATTGCTTTTAGTCTCATTTCATTTACAAAGCTGGATATCCCCCCTCCTTTTCCTCTTTAGGGTACAATTTAATACACTTTGGCTTGGTAAGTTGAAAAGAAACATTTATTGTTCAAAATCATCCAAAGTTCCTAGGTTCTTCTTCCCCATGCTTCTCTCTTCTAAGAGGTTTAGTTTTACCTGAAACTGAAATATAACATTCCTGTATATTTTTAAACTTTATTATATATACTTAACTGTGATTTATATGTCTAAAAGCATTGTTTTTCAAGTTTTTTTATAATGGTAAATTTGAAATCTTGTTCTAATACTCTCAAACTTTCTTTGGGGGATAAGGTAGCAACCATTGTTTTGATAGCTAGAGGTAGCAAGAAATATCAGGTGAACTATTTGTTAAGCTAACCTAGCCTTCTGAATACAATGCCCAAGGACTTCATGTGCCAGTGGATCATGTCTAGTTCCAGAGCTTCATTTCCTGGGATAACAAATAAATTGGATTGGAATGATGGTTCCCTAAAAGTTTAAAATCCTAGACCTAGGACCAGACCACATTTTTTTCTCTTTCACCAAACTCCCTTTGCTAATTCACAAGCCTTCCCCTTCCTCACTCATTTACCCTATGACTTAAACTTTAGATATTTTAGAAACAAAGCTCCTCATTCTAGTGATATCAAGTTTCTCTTCTCTCTCTTTCTCTCTTTTTTCTCTATTTCTCTCTTTCATTGTAAGGGGTAATTTGTAGGTGGTACTAAGGGTTTACTCCCAGTAGTTATTGGACACCATGACAGTTGCCTACTATAGCAAACTACATGCTCCAACTCTTTGAGCTATGTTCCTCGCCTCAGCAAATCACCTTTTTTTTTTTTTTTACTAAACATGTTTCTGAATTCTTTCTGATGTTGAAATTCTAACCTAAAAAACAGGTACTCCCAACTATGCTCTGTCTGAGCCCCTTCTTCTCTACATTATCATAGCTCATTTACCTTCCCTTCTACATACTCAATGTGACTACTCATTTCCTATTGAGACATTCATGTTGCTTCCATTGTCTTTCATTCTACACATTTTGTACAATTATGTGACCTATTTGTTGAATAGAAGAACTGCAGGTGGAAAACTGGCACTTTTTTTTTAGTTTGTTGTTGTTCTGCAGTGCAGGAATAAAAACAAGATCTCACATATGCAAGATTTGTGCTCTACAACTGTGCCACATCTCTGTCCTGGCACTCTTTCAGCTTCCAAGCAGTTCATGAAAATATTGTCATCTGAATCTCTCTGACCAACCCTGGAATCCAGAAACTCTTGCATGGCTCCACAAACTTTCATGGAAATGTATGTATTGCTACAGGTTCAATGAGAAGTTTTGTCCAATGAACACCTTCATTTACAGAATCAAAGCCACAACCCCCTCTCTGTAGGATCAGCCTACAGCAGTCCCATGGATGGAAATGTTCATGATCTTCTCAGGAGGAAAAGGGACAATAATTGCTAATGTTGCAGGGTGCAGGAAAGGGGGACCATGGGGGAAGATGGGGCACTTTAGTAAAGAGAAAATGATCCAGTCATCAGTTGCTTGATCTTAGTTTCCAAACAATAATAAGAGAGAATTTTCAAAATCTAGGCTGTGGGGCTAAAGTGATAGTACAGAAGGTATGACACTTGTCTCACTTTCAGTTAGATCCCTGACACCCCCTTTGGTACCCCACCAACACTTGCTATTTATTCTTGATTGCAGAGCCTGGAATAAGCCTTCACCGCTAGACTGAGTGTGACCCAAATATCTAAAAAAATTAAATAAGTAAAATCTAGACTGATTTCCCATGGTATTCTTTACCTGTAATCCTGTATAAGATCCCTAAGGGATTATTATGAGCCTTTGTAGAAGGCCAGTTACATACCTGTTCTCTCTATGCTTCAGTTTCTACTGTTGCTGGTTTCTTTGTGGTACAATGTGTAGTCAAGAGTTTGTGTTGCTCTTCTTTCATGTGTTTTGGGCACTGCTCCCCGGTGTATGTTGGTTGTTACAGTGTTTGGAGTTTCTACCCTGATAAACCCTGTTAATTAATTGTTGGGTATTTGTTATATCTAAGGTGTATGTTCTAGCTACTTCAGAATAGTGCTATCATTCTGTATTTATCCTTCGTCTTCTGACTTACTTCGTTTATCTCAAGACCATGGATTTTATGTGGTGCTTATCTTTATTGTTGGAGTGCTCAGTGGTTATTTTATTTGACACTTCTTTTTGCACTGTTTAGGTGTTTCACCTTCTTTTTCCCCTTTGTCTCTCAAACCAATGATGAGTGCCTCTAGAAGGACTCCGCCCATTTTTGGCGTATTTGATTTTTACCCCAGTTTATCACTTTTCACTTCTTCAAACAAAACCACATAACTAGAACTATCTAGTCCCGCCTCCCAGTTAGAGGGGGAAATAAGGGAAGTACCAAGACCAAACAAGTATAAGACCACTAAGCCGTAAGCTAGGCACAAAGGAGACCATCTATTCTAGCAGCCACAAGGGAGAGGGAGGTGGATATGGGTGGTAGGATGGGAATGGAGGTGGAAGGAGGACAATTTGATATGGGAATCCCCCTGATTTTATGTTAATATGTACCTAAAATATTATTGTCAACAATATACAAAAAAATAAGAAATAGTATTTAAAAAAATCTAGACTGAGTATCCTGGTGAAATTTTTCAGACAGAATCTAGTTCTTGGGTGTTAACAAGTACTCAATGCTGCAAAGCTCCCTCGAGTTGAAAACTCAGGAGCTCTGGAAATTCATAAACATTTATATACTTCTTACTGAAACAACAAGGCTATGCCTAAGAACTGTTGTTTTGTGACAGGAATAATTTTTGGAGATTTTTATAATGGATAGGGGATAAGATTTTTTTTTTACTTTTTTTTTGGGGGGAGGCTTAGGGCCACACTCAGTGGTGCTCAGGTCTTACTCCTGACGCTGTGCTCAAGGATCACATGGGACAGTGCTCCAGGGACCATATGGGGAGCTCCAAATAGAACTTGAGTCAGCTAAGTGCAAAACAAGCACTAATCACTAGCCACAGGAAGATTTGTAGGGCTTCAAACATCAGTGTTTAGGGGTTTCTTCTGTCTGTACACTGGAGAATTATTCTTGGCAGGTTTTGGGGACCATATGAGATGCTGGAGACCAAACGTGGGTAGGCTGCATGCAAGATAAGCATTCTACCCACTGTACATCCCTTCGGTTTGGGAGATAGCTTTTAAATAGTTGTAAGTTTGAAATTTAAATGGTAAAAGTTTAAAATGAGTGACTGTCTCTTTTTTAGCATCACCAAGTAGGATCAAAAATGTATTTTTCTGGGGTAGGAGAGATAGCATGGAGGTAAGGCGTTTGCCTTCCATGCAGAAGGATGGTGGTTCGAAACCTGGCATGCCATATGGTCCCTCGAGCCTGCCAGGAGCGATTTCTGAGCATAGAGCCAGGAGCAACCCCTGAGCGCTGCCAGGTGTGACCCAAAAACAAAAAAAAATGTATTTTTTCTAATTATCCTGATTGGGCTGTTTGCAGGTCCCTACAAATTGAGTTAGCTAGTATAAGGCTGCTGGAGAAGCATAGAATTTCTGTTCAAGGTAGTGCACATAAATCTTGTACAGAAAACCATAAATCTCCATAAATCCATGATCATCTTTGAAACTGCCTGCAGCATCTCACTGGTTCCTCATTAATTACTGAAATAAAATGTGTTGCTTTTCTGTTTTGTATATGATATACATATATAATCCAGGTATGACTTTACTTTTTTTAAAGTTCTGGAGTCCTATGTAATGTTAACCATGGAAGAAAAGATGGCAGCAGCACTGGTGCAGTGGTGGCACTGGTGGCAGTATGGCACCCAAATTGGCACAAAAAATAAACTTGAGACCACCTACTAAGAGGCCATAGTTAGGGCAAAGATTCCCAAGCAGAGATCCACACAGCAGCTGTGGAGGTGGTAATAATTGCCAAGGTGTGGTTCCCAGATTGCCACAAAAGAAAGAACGTTAGACCACCAACCTAGGTAGAGGCCACACCCAGGGGCATGGTCTTCCAAACTTTCATAGCTGCAAGATAATCTTTAACCAACATAAACTCCCCTGAAATGGAAGTAGTGGGGAAGACTGACAGTGACTTAACTTAGAAAAGAAGTATCTTACCTTGAATCTACATAAGTAATTATGGTAAAGCACCACAAAATTCTACCACACCAATGGGTGTGCAATCTTGCAGATCCAATCAGTAATATTCCCCTGTATAACCTCTCTAAAATGAAGTTCATAGTGTAAATACTTAGGATGTTCAAAGAACTAAAAACAAAAAACAGTTGAATGAATTGCCAATAAAACAGGAGAATATGAGGGCATAAATTAGAAAAGTACAAACAAAAACATCAAAACTAAAAACTTGGTAAGTGAAATGAAAAATTCATTGGAAGGTCTCATCTGTAAAGTGACAGCTGCTGAGGACCAAATCAGTAAGCTCAAATATGAAGTGCAAGAAACCTCGATACACCAATAGAGGTAGAAAAAAATTCTCAAAATAAGTGGACAGATGACAATAAAACTTTGTGATAAATTCAATAGAAACAACATAAGAATCACTGGGGTCCCAGAAAGCCAGAAAAAACCTTTATGAAGACACAACATTCAAAAGCATCATTGATGAGAAGTTCCCAGTGCTGAAGAGTGATTGTACCCACATCCTGGATGCCTGAAGAGTACCAGTTAAAACAATCCAAAGATCAATGAAAGCAAGAGTAGGTTATTTGAAAAAATAAACAAGATCAAGAAGCCATTAGCAAATCACAACAGACACCACAAAAATTCGAAGGATAATCAGAGATTACTTAATAATTTTTGTCTTACAAAATGAGAGAACTTAGAAAAAAGAGATAAATTCCTGAACTCCTTCCTATAACCTCCCAAGGTTGAACCAAGATGAGTTGGGTTACTGAATAGACCTATCACCATCAAGGAAACTGAAATATCATTTACCACAAGCCCATGGCAAACATTAGACTCAAAGAGTAAAAGCTAAAAATCTTTCTTCTAACATCAAGCACAAGACAAAGATGTTAAATATCACAACTTCTATTCAATATAGTACTGGAAGACTTGCCATAGAAATTAGGCAAGCAAATTGTTATCAAGGCTATCAATATTGGAAGGGAAGAATTCAAGACTTCAATATTTGCAGATAATATACTATACTTAGAAATAAATATTTCTAGTATATAAGGAAATATAGAACTTAACAAGAAAAGAAGCTAACCCCATTAAAAACATGAAGAGAAAAGATGAACAGAAATTTCCTCAAAGAACAAATACATAAGACCAAAAGGCACATGAAAAAATGTACCATATCATTGATCATCAGAGAGATGCAAATGAAAGCTACAGTGAGATACTATCTCTCACACAGAGATGGATATATATCAAAAAGAACAAGAACCATCAGTGCTGGCATAGATAAAGAAAGAAAGGTACTCTCATTCACTGCTGATGAGAATGTCAATTGGTCCACCAGTTTTGAAAAACAATATGAACATTCCTCAAATAACTAGAAATTGAGCTTCCACTTGAAGCAGTAATACTACTCCTCGATATATACCCTAGGAACTAAAGACATAATGTAGAAGAGCCCAATACTTGCCTATGTTCATTGCAGCACTACTCACAATAGACGGAATCCATAAACAACCCAAGTGCCCAAGATTAGATGAACAAAAAAACTTTTTGTTTGTTTGGGATTTTTTTTTTGTTTTTTTGGGTCACACCCGGCAGTGCTCAGGGGTTACTCCTGGCTCCATGCTCAGAAATTGCTCCTGGCAGGCACGGGGGACCATATGGGGCACCAGAATTCGAACTGATGACCTTACCTTACCTTACCTCCACGCTATCTCCCGGGCCCCGGGATTTTTTTTGGAGGGGTGCCACCTCCAGGGACTCAGTGGTTACTCCTGTCTCTGCACTCAAAAATTACTCCTGGCAGACTTGAAGAACCATATGGGATGTTGGGTTGTATGCATGCAAAGCAAATGCCCTACCACTGTGATGAGTGGATAAAGGAACTGTGGCAGATCTATGCAATGGAATACTATACAGTTATTAGGAAAAAAAGGATGTCATGAAATTTGCTTATACATGGATGGATACGAAGAGTATTATGCTGAGCAAAATGTGTCAGAGGAATGACATACGTTGAATGATTGCATTAACTTATGGGATATAAAAATAACATAATAATACCCAAAGATAATAGAAATGAGAGCTTAGAAGATTAGTCTAACAAAGCTGGCCACAAATAATACAATTAGGTCAAACAAGGAACCACTATGGCAATGATTGTTGGAATGATCGCTCTGAACAAAGACTGAGTTCTAAAAGGATGTAAAGTAATATACATGATACTCCTTCAATAACAATATTGTAATGCAATATTGCAACAACAATTGCAATATTGTATTAAAAGGGGGAAAATAAAGATCGTGAGAAAGAGAGAAAAAGAAAAAAATGTCTGCCTCAAAGCAGAAAGGATATTAAAGGCATATTAAAATGGGAAAATCTTACATGTGGAAAAAGGATCTTATCTAATAGGGATAGGAACACATAAATTCTATACTGCATTGGGACCTTATGTCCTGAACATTTGTCATGTTGACTAGGCTTAGGATCCAGAAGATCAAATATTGGCTATTCTCCCCTGAACCTTGGATCCCATCTATAGAACTAACATGGTTTTCTGCATCAGCACCAGGAATCAGTCTTCTACCAGAGACGGCTCTATTGTTGCCCTGGCATCAACTTGCTCCAGAGTGGATTCATATGACATCCAATGACTTGGTAACAGCAACAACTTGCTTTCAGGGTAGGGCTCCCTGATTTGACACCTAATGGTGAGATGAAACCAGAAGACATTCCATGTCACCCTAATTTTGGCATAGAATCTGAACAAAAAACAGGAACCTGACCATGACAACCATGATTGTGAAGACCTTTTACTGGGACTACAGAGAAATACTTTAGGGTTAGACAATTTAATATGACTGGAGCCTATAGTTGGTCTTATGCCAGGATGCTTCATTGATAAGTTCTCTCTGCTTTTAAGCCAAAGATATTTTCTTTCTATTCCCCCCATATTTTGCTGTGCCTATGCAAACAAACAAAACTGCCACACACATACGTACACACAAATGCGCGCGCATGCGCACCTTTTTTTAAAATATCTTTATTTAAACACTGTGATTACAAACATGGCTGTAGTTGGATTTCAGTCACGAAAAAAACACCCTCTTCACCAGTGCAACATTCCCACCACCAATGCACCCCATCTACTTTCACCCACACCCCCTGCCTGTAAACAGGCATTCAACTTCTCTCACTCATTAACATTGTCTTTATAATTGTTACTGTTCTAGCTGCACTCACCTTTCCTCAAGGTGAACTTCATATTGTGATCTGGTCCTTCAGGCCCACATCTCTGGGCATTATTACAATAATGTCTTTTATTTTCCTTAAAACCCATAGATAGGCCCATAGATAGATGAGACTATTCTGTGTGTATCTCTCTCCCTCTGACTTATTTCACTCAGCATAATAGTGCTGGAGGTGACTTCTGTCCTACAGCATCAGTGGGATTTCAATGAATTCACTTCAGGGAGAGTGGGTTGCATGGGTGGCAAAATGTGAAATATGAAATAATGAAACCACACACAAAGTATGTGAGTCAACACATCTTCTGGCAGGAGTGCAACAAGTTTAATCTTTAAGCAGGGGTCTTTATATGGTGCAAAGCCAATCATAGGGATAGAGAAGAATTTTTACAATCACAAAGCGAGGTTTAACAGTGAACAATACTTAAACTATGGATGTGAATCATAAGGATTCTGAATTACAAAGGAGAAGGTTATAACTAAAGAGAACTCTTTGTGGGTCCGGGCGGTGGCGCTGGAGGTAAGGTGCCTGCGCTAACCTAGGATGAACTGCGGTTTGATCTCCCGGTTCCCCATATGGTCCCCCTTGCCTGACAGGAGCGACTTCTGAGCGCATAGCCAGAAGTAACCCTTAAACGTCACCGAGTGTGGCCCAAAAACCAAAAAAAAAAAAAAAAAAGAGAGAGAGAACTCTTTGCAAGCTTATATCAAATGCAAAATCAGGGATTATTAGGAAGTACAAAATATCTAGGAACATGGTCTTCGCTGAGCTGGACTCTATTGTTTTAGAGGTAAAGTAAAAGAGGGAGCCAAATCCCCAAAGGTGTGGCTCCCTTTTTCTGAGAAGAGTCAATAGCCCAGGATCTGTATTCTGTCTACACCCTTGATTACCAGAAACTGAAGCTGCAAGGACATATTTGAAAAAGAGAAAAAATATTATCTTTACTTTTAGGTACTAAATATTATACAGAAAAGGGGTTCTCTTAGTAATCTTTGGTGATGGAATTTCTGAGCCAAATTATTTGATTGAGACCATAATTTTGCCTGAGATTTTTACAAAGGAGAGATAGCCAAATAATGATAGAAAACGTAATACCAAGTCTGAATTGATCTCTTTGGGAATTCCTCAACTATCCACGCAGAGGAAAAGGCATCCACAGCAGGCTTTTTGAGGAACCCCATGGGGTTATTTCAGTTCTTGTCATTGCCTGTGTTCATTTGGAATCCTGCCTCCACATTTTGTTCTAGAGAAAGATGGCTTAGTGCCCCTACTTATTTTGAAACTTACAGTTCCTGCCCCATCATTTCATGGGATATTTCTTGTGCATAGTTAGAAGGAGACTATACATCTCTCTGACACTGCTCCTAGCAAGTGCAAACTGCCCTCCACAACCACCCACCCAGGATTACTTACCCATCTATCTGGGATCTTTATCCATTCAAGACCTACTTCTCCATGCACCAGATCTTCTCTCCATCATGATTTACTTTCATCCACCCAAGATCTATTCTTCCATCCATCCATTATCTACTCTTTCATCTACCTTGGATCTACTCCTCCATCCACCTGGAATGGCTCATCAAATGGAGATCAGCACCTTTACCTTAGTTTTCTCAAAGCAACAATGACACACTCAAGGTGTGACATAGAGGAGGAATTTTCAACCCAACACAGAATTAGAAGCAACTCAAAAAAAGTGTTTGTCTCTGGGACCCTAAATGATCATTGAGCACTTACTACAGAAATATTGCTTTCTGCCTATTTCTCCTTTGAGCCTGGCTGCAACCATCTTTTTGACCCCTCTCTCTCCAGACTCCTCTCATTTTTCTTCTCATATCTTATTTCCTACCCCTTTGTTTCCTACAAGTGGCAGTAACATTATTTAATACATTAATTTTAATTCACCTTTATGGTTTCTCCCATCCAGGTTATAAAGGGATGGGACTGGGGAACACTATCTTTTAGATCATCTATCTTAGATTTTTCTCCTCTTTATATATGTTCAAACATGTTCACCATTGTGTTTTTTCCAACAAATGACTTGACCCTGCTAGACATTTTTGCTTCCTCTTAACCCAATTCATCCTGATTTCTAACAGTAGGCAACTTTTCAAATAGAAACTTTATTCTTCCTATTACACAAAAATTGAATTCCCCAACAGAAGATAATAATCTGTCAGCATGGCATGTATCTGCACAATAGGACCACCAGCCTGAAGCTGCTTCCCAGAGAAATTTTAGAGCATACTGAGCAACTAGAGGATTTGGTTAAAGACATATACCTAAAGCACACATTTTTCATGTGAATGAAGTGTTGCCCCCCCAAATTGATATGTATCTTCAAATGTTATCCCTGCCTTGGAAACTTACTAATCTTTCAGTAAATATATATGAGCAAAAAAGAAAGATTAGCAGATCACAGGAGAATGAGGGGACTAAAATGGGAAGACAAAATTTCCAAGATACAATCTTATGTACATTATGTACATATTGGGATTCTATATGAGGTTGACTGTAAAATTCAGCAAGGTTCTTGTCTTAAAACTGATTTTGTGTTCACTTCCTTAAATAAAGGGAAGTTCTCTCAGCTCAGGGCCAGAGCATGATCAAGAAATCTAGAAGAGAAACAAGGTATAGGTTCATGACTCAGTCAGTGTACTCAGGTAGGGAGTAGAGGAAGAACAAGTAGTACAATGGTCAGGACTTGGATGATGAATGAGTAGGCTAATGAGGAAAATAAAGACCTCTGGAGGGTTTAAGCACAGGAATTTGAGGTTGAACATGAGTTTCTAGATGTGGCAGATTGGCTTCATTGACAGAATGTGAGAAGTAAGTTTCTGAAAAATCACCTTAGTAGAGATGAAACACTCCAAGGATGGACTAGAGGGAGCAATTTCAGAGAGGCAGAGTGAGCATTAAGGACACTGTGGCATTGGTGCTGGGAGAAGGGACAAAACCTGAGTGAGTAGGAGTGAGAAACTTGAATAGACCTGTCTGGGACCTAGTGAAAGACAGCGAAGCACAGAACAATCAGAAACGCTTCAGGAAACAACTTTCACCATGGCTTTTCTGGATGACTTTCTGGTAGATGCTAACTGAACTCCATACTGTCCTGCAGTCAACTTCAGTGAGTGACTCTTTGTCTTCCAGCATGTGATCTTAGATTCAGGTGCTCCCTACATCCAAGCAGGAGAAGAAGCAAAGGATTTCTTTAAGAATGATTTTGGCTTTTTGTTTAGGGAGAAATTAGCGGCTAGGACTGTGACATCCGGCTACTGCACAGAAATCACTGCAAGAAATGTTCTTTAGTGGTGTTTGGGTATCTTGAACAAAACAAGTCTCCCTATAATACAGGAGCCAGTGAACCCCTGGGTTGACAACTAGCAACATCAAGTTGTTAGGCCAGGGGGTCCAGGCGCATTGTGGGAAGATGAGCTGCTAGAATCTCCCACTTGAAGCGTGGGTGACCATAGTAAACTGAAGCCCCTACTGTAGGTACCCAGTTCCTAACCCTTCTCAGTCCATTCTGTGGCAATGCTATCAGAGCCCTGCACTCTCACGACTTAACAAAATCAGAGTAGTTGTACTGTGGCACTAGTAGGAAGTCTCACTGCCTCTACTTTAGGATGGATTCTGTGTCTCCCTCCTGCTGTCCCTTGGTACACAGGACAGGGCATTTCAGGACAGATTAGGACTATAGATGAGAGAAACAGAGCTCCATCTCTGCCATTGAGAGTACTGACCTTGGCTGATTGAGAAAAGTTTCCTCCCTCCTCCAGCCAGCATGCTGGATCCTCATCAGTAATCAGGGACCGTCAGGAAGGCAGCCTCCTTGCTCATTGTTAATTATCCTTTTTTAATTATACTGAGAAGGGCCTTTCCTCCGTGATTTGCTTTTCCGCAGAGCCAGAAACAGCCTGGGAAGAAGTTGAGTACAGACTGCTGGAGTTGAGATTTCTCCTAAAGTCTCACAGTGACCCCTCTTGGAGCCACCGGGACCTGGAGAGCAGTTGTAGCAAGTCTGTTAAAACTGCCCCTTCCATCATCTCAAGCCTCATCCAACACAAGGGGCTTTTTGAAGTAGCTCTTCTCAGCAAAGCATGTTCACAAAACTTCCTCTTTCCTCATGCTGGCCAGGTCATCCTCTTGGGACCTCTTTCCTCCTCTGAAATAAGTCCCCATGATGCTGTCTCCACCTTAGTCACCTTAGACTCAAATTGAGCTCCTGGATGTCTAGCCCCACAGCAAGAGCTTGAACCACTATAGGTCTGACTCTCTCCAGCACAATCAGCTTCTCTCCAGACCCACAGCTCTAGGTATCTTGCTTCTCAGGAGGTGGACCTTCCAAGTGTTACCCCTGACCTCAAAGCTCTAATGACTTAGCAGTGATTCTTTTCCCATATGGAACTGAAGTAGAAGTTGTGTGCTTTTTGTTTTGTTTGATCTCCAGAATCTTGACTATATTATGATAGCACCACCATATTCTATCTATCTGGTTAGCTCTTCCTGAAACTCTGAACATATCACAGAGTGGAATCACATTTCTATAGTCTCCATTTTTTAAGAAAAGGAAATGATGAGCAAATGCATGAATGCATGAGAGAATATTCAAGAGACCAGGACCATCTGTCACAGAAGCATCTCTGCCACATAAATCTCTAAATAAGTTATGGAGGAAGGTTAGACCTTGTCTATACAGTAGCTGGCGTATGGGTCTGGGGCTAGTTAGATAAATGTAGCTATTGAAACATGTGGGACAGAACTATTCAGGTAGCTCCTTGGTCAAACACTGACCTTCCTGAAGCCAAGGACTGAACAGTGTGTATAGAACAAGGGTCTCGTATGCATACACATATATGCACATCTACATGCACACACCTTTCTATCCTGTCACATCTACTGATTTCCTGGTCACTCTAGAGCTGAATGTTGTGTGCATTCACTGATTTCACTACATTCCTCCTTTTCCTAAGAAGTTATATCAGATTTTTGGTTCATATATCCATGCTCTTCACCCAGCTCAGAAAGTCATCCAACTGTGCAGGCTGTAATGTGGCTCCTAGCACCTACCCTCCTTCCCCCAAAGTCCTATATGCAGGAACAGTTCTTCAGGATGACTCCAGGGGGCCCACAAAGCTCATCCTCCTTTTTTGTCCACAGTCCTAATCACCTGCATCCTAACCAACCACTAGCAAAATTCCCAAGCATAAAGCTAAAGCCCTGGGTTGGGTCTAGGCCCAATCAAATTAAAAAGAAAGTGGTGGTCAGCAACTTAGAAGCCGGGCAGAAAGATAGCAGAGTGTAGGCTGTCTCAGACAAAAAGTCACAGATACCTTGATCCGACTAGTCTGCAGACTTCTAATGCCAGGAGACAAAAATAAACACACAAGAGACACATGTTTCTGAGTGTTTTTTCTATTTTTTGTTTCATTTAGTTTGGAACACTAAGATTTATTTTCAAACAGCACACAGACGGGTCTGCGGGGCAGGGCCAGGCCGGGCTGGTTTTTAGGCCCAGAGGTCTCTGCAGAGAATGGACCCCACCCACAGCAGCTGCCAGGAAAAGAGGATCCTTGCCCGGGTGGCATAGCCAAAGCTTCAGGCAAGCGTGGTGGCTCAGCAGTCCCAGGCCCACCCCAGGCCGGGCACACATGCGGCTGTCACCCAGGCGTGTAGGTGTGGGCAGGGTGGGACAGCCAGGAACTCAACTAGGGGGCACAGCAGCTTCAGAACACTGGCGACTCCACCGAACTGGCTGAACCAGGCTTCTGGAAAAACCACTTCATCTTTAAAAGAAAAACCTCTCAGCTGAGGTCTCTCTTGGTTTCCCTTTGCTCTTCCAAAGTTTAAAAACAAAAATGAATAAAAGAAAAGAAAAGAAACACACATTTTTCGGGAGAAGGAGTTCTTCACATGCCCAGAGAGCTGTCCTCACTGCACACGCTCGGTGAAATTCTCAGGAAAGACACCCCGGCATTTCTCCAGCTCCTTGTGCTGATTCCAGTCACTCTCCTTCACGCCCATGAGCCAGCCTTCATCCTGGGAAGGAAGGGAGTACCAGGCTGTCAAGTCCCGTTGAGGAAACCACTTTCAGGAAGCCTGCCCTGCCACTCACTGTGTACACCTAAGCTGTGAGCGTAAGAATGTCCATCCTCCAGCAGGATGGAACTGTGGTGGTGTGGTGAGTTCACGTCTTAGCACCTCCCCAGTCCCAGATTGTAATGCTTCTAAATCTCACTGTTCTGGGACCACAGAAGACACCTGTATGAGGCAGCTCAGTTAAACCTCTCAGATTGCCACCGACAACACTAAGTGCTTTGGATGACCTTATCCATTCAATGTTTCTGGAGTGACCAAGATTCCCCCCAACTCCCTAACTCTAAAATGAATTTTGCTAAGGATCCTTCATAGGAATCAATGTCTGTAGTTCCAGCCCCTGCCTCTAGCACCCATGGTAATCACATTCTTCACCTCTGCCTATGACTGAGGCTTCCACGAACTTAATGAATACAGAGGCCTTGTTTTTTCCTTCTGTGCTTTACCACCTCCAGTGTGTCTGACCTGGCTCCCTCCCATGCCTTAGACCCTAATTCCACTTCTGCTGATGTATGATTCTCCACCACTACCTGAGGAGGTAGCCAACAGGAAGGGGAGGCTGTGGATGAAGAAGAATGAGTCAAATCTCAAATTGGGAAGCACCGTAAATACCAGGGAGTATCTTACATTCCTGTCTAGGACTCAACTCCCTAAGCCATGTCAGCCTCATCCCCAGCCCAGGTGCTGCCTTTCCACCCAAGCAGTGACTCTAATGCTTAAATCACACAGACATAGGGGTTGGAGCATTAGTGCAATAGGTAAGGTTGCCTTCCATGCAACTGACCTGGGTTCAATCCCCAGTATTCCATTTGGTCTCCCAAACCCACCAGTTTGGTGGATTTCTTGAGTGCTGAGCCAAGAGTAAACCCTGAGCAGTCTGGGTATGGCTCCTATACCCAGAATCATATACACATAGTGGTGACTCAATGGGTTCTCTGGATTCAAAAAGAATCCTACAGGACCCCAAGGCCTTGGGCACCAACTCAACCTCACAGGGCAGTTCCACCCTCCATCCACACCAGCCAGGCCAGGAGAGCCCACCAGCAGGAGGAGTCACAGCAGGTGAAGGTTCTTGGGAGAGAAACAGCTGATGACCTGGCTGGAACTTGCAGTCCTGCTGGGGAACCACTGTCCCAATGGGACGGGAAATTTAAGGACTGGGAAAAACTGAGGTTTTCTGTCAAGTCAAAGGAAGGTTGGCAGGAGAGTGTGAATGGGGTGCCTACCTGTAGTGAGCCAGGCAAGAGAAAGAGAGGAGAGTCTAAGGGGAGAAAGATGTAGACATAGAAAGAAAAGTTCAAAGAGAAGAGAGAAAAGGGAGAGAGGGGCCATGTCCACGCAGAAGGAACAGAAGGAAAAAAGAAAGGAAAAAAGAAGGAAAGAGAAGTGAAGGGGGAGTGAGTTGGGAAGTGATGGGGGCGGGGCGGGCCAAGCCTGATTTGACGGACCTCTGCTGCCCCCTGCCGGCAGATTGCTGCATATCCAGCCACAGCCTCACATAGGACTCACCTGCTCTTCTGGGTTCTGGAAGGGGATCACCAGCACCACATCCCCGGCCTTAAGCTGCAGCTCATCTGTGTCAGTGGCCGTGTAGTCATGCTGGGCTTGCACCTGCAGAGGTAGCAGCGGAGCTTAACACAATGTCTCCTGTAGCCCAAGTCTGCACAGTGTACTGAGCTGGTCAGAGGCTTCCAGACTATAGTAGAATGCATCCGACCCAGGGCTCAGAAAGAACCTCTCAGTTTGGGATGCAAAGGTAGGAAGACTTGGGAAACACCACACAGCCTCCTGGACTGAGTGGTCTCGTCTGTGATCAATCCCTTATCCAACGTCCCCAGGAGGTAGGGCCAATCAGGCCAGGCTCACCTTGAACATGAATCCTGGGGGCAAGTCCAGGCGCCCTGGCCCACTGCTGCCCTCCACGGTGCCATTCACAGTCGCTGAGAACGTCTCCACCACCACAGCGGGAAGAGAGCTCTGGAGAAGAGGGGACATGCAGGTCAGCATGGGGTAGGGAGAGGAAGGAGCTGGCAGGGCCAGGGTGACAGGGTAGGAGAAGGGGATGTCTGTGCCTGCTGCCGTGTCCGTCTGAACCCGGTTCCTCCACAGGAACTTTGTATAACCTGGACCAGCACGGAGCAAAGAGCATGGGCAAGACATAGGGATGGGCAACCGCAGGCTGGCGGCAGACAGACAGACAGCAGGGAAGAAAATACAGGGCTGTGGTTCTGTGGTCTTACAGAGGCTGGTTCACTGGCTGCTGTCTCCACGGGCTCCTGGGCTCCGGCCACAGCTGGGGTGCCCCCTGTCACCTCCGTGGCCTCTGCTGGCTGCAATATAAATGCCGCATGGGGTTAATTGTGAGACAAGAGCCCAAGACAAGCGAGGGTGTCCCCAGAAGGCAGAGCCTCAGGACTTCAAGTGCCAGCCAGTCTCTCTGCATAGCAGAGGAAGCCCTGGAGGAAAGGCCAGGCCGGAAGCACAGGAAGCAGCTGAAGAATGGCAGAATGAGGAAGTCTGAGAGGAAGTGGAGGGAGGGAGACACAGGGTTCAGGATGCTGGGGGTCCTTCCTCACAACCTGGGGAAGACCTTGTTGAGCTGCTGTTTATCACTGAGTTGCCCAGGACCATTAGCCCAGGACAGTGGTCGGCAACTGGCAGCTTAAGAGCCACATGTGGCTCTTTACACTTTTAATTTGGCTCTTCTGTGTGCCAGACGACCACTCCAGGAATCAGGACTCTACTCCTAGCCTCTGTCAGTGCATGCCCTGTGTGGCTCTCAAAATAAATTTCAATCATGATTTTGGCAAGATTTGGCTCAGTTGATAAGAAAAGGTTGCTGACCACTGGCCCAGGATAACCACACACACCTGTCCCAGCACAAAGTCAACCCATATTGGTTATCTGCTCCTCCCAGGCGGAGGGGGGACTGCAGAGCCCCAGGATACAGGTGGGATCAGGACCAAGACCAGAAGTTTGCTCAATTGCCCAGACCTGGGCCAACCTGAAATCTGTTCAGCCTTCCTGCCAACATTTCCTCATTGAGACAAAGGGGAAATGCTAAAACTAGGTTTCCCTCTAGATCTCCAGAGTGGAGAATGTACTAGGGAGAGCCTATGACACACCAGCAGGTCTGAGCTGAGAGACCTGGAATGGGGCAGAGTATGGGATAGGAACTAAATAACATTAGACACCCCCAGCCACACTGGCAGGTCTATCCTAGCATGCCTGGCTGGTGAACTTGGCCTCATCCTTCAGGCCCACAGAGGCCTTGTCCATCCTGGACTTTTCCTCTGGGCTCTTCAGGTGACACCCCCAGACACTGAGGACAGATGGTGTTGCTGCTGGGCAGGCACTTACTTGGGCAGGCCCCGGCTCAGCTGTCTGGCTGGGCCAGGACACAGCAAAGGAGCCTTCAGCAGTGCAGGACTCCCCAGAAGGCAGGCTGCCGGCTGGAGTCTCTGTGGACTAGGGACAGGCCAGCAGGACAGTGGGCAGAGGGATGGGCCAGGAAGAGGTGTTGGGCAGGAGTACGAGACAAGAGAAGACAGTGTGAGTGGCGCAGGGCTGGCATGGGAGAGCACAGGTGCCAGGAAGGACCCTGAGGAGAAGACTTCCCCTCGTTGTCTTTGCTGCACCATGGGCAGGGAAGGTGTGATACACCATGACTCCAGTAGTGCACCAGTAGTGCAAATCTACTTGTTGGGTGACTCTGTGTACCCTCCCCAGTCCCAGACTTCCAAGATGATGAAAATACCAGTCTAGCAGGCCCTGGCCACATCGGGGTTCCAGCCTCACTCTCCAGTTCCTGATGTTCCTCAAATCCTCTGTCCCCTCATTCACCCAACATCTCTGGATTCCATTGCCCAAGGCCTCTCCCCAACTCATAAACACAAAATGTTCCCAAGGCCTCCTGCTTCCTGGGCCTCAGCATCCCATGAGAACAGCCGTGTGAACAGCTGTAAAGACAGTTATGCATCCTGGGCAGCAGCTGGCCCCAGTCCACACTAAGTTGCCCCACAGAAACCCTTGTCTCAAGCCATATTTAAGGGCCTGGATCCCTTAAAGGCAGAGGACATGGAGTCACCTCAGAGTGGGAAGTGGCCCAAAAGGTGGACTCAAAGGTGCCCTAAAAGTGATCTGTGGGGGCAGCTGGGCTATGCAAGCATCTGTGAGCAGCCCATGAGTTTACAGGTACAAGAGGCAGGAGGCCCACACAAGGGGCTCCCTCAGGCTCCCCGCGAACACAGCTTACCTCCCAGAGGTCCCACGGAATTGGCTGAGGCAGTAGGGAGGAGAAGGAGAGTGTTAGCATAGCAGTTAGACATTGCATGCAAGCAATTTCCAGAGACATCCAACCCTCACCCACCAGGTGAGTCCCAGGTACTGCCCAAGGTCTGGACCCCAAGTCAGGGATGGTGGATGGCCATAGGGCTGACAGTGGGTGCTGATCTGGGACACATGCTGCCCCTCTGAGGGTGCTCTTTGGCCTGTGTCAGGGTTGGAGAAGTTTCTCACTCAGGGTTATAGGGCACCAGGACACAGCTATGAGTAGGGGGAAATCTGAAGGGTCTGGATGAACCCATAGGCCAGGGGATAAACAGGAGCTAGAATTAGAGCCTAATTCACTGGGAGTTCATGGGCAGTGGTGGGCTTTGACCAACCTGACCAGAGGGTGTGGGTGCCTTCACAGGGCTCGCCACAGGTGGCAAAGGGTCAAAGTCCAGGTCCAGGAGGCTGGCCTGTTCCGAGAAAGGTCCCGGGGCCTCAAACTTGGCGGCAGCAGCAGAGGAGGAAGGCAGTTAGTGAAGGGAAGCAGTCACATGGGGATCCCAATGTGCTCTGTGCACACAGCTTGGTCCATCCTCCTCACAGAAGGCACAGACCACCTCTACCTGCCAGTCCAGTGACAAGTCATGACACTGCCCTGCAGGCCACAGCAGCTTCCCACATCCAAGACCCATGAGCTTCCCCACTTGCCACCCCCCTAAAGCTTCAGACTGGACTACACAGCTTGGACCCTTCCTGGAGAGGACCCCACTCCCACAAGAAGCACTGGCCTTCCAGATTCCCCTTGGTAACACTCATAGCTCAGCCAGCTGCAGGGATCAAGGACAAGTTATCCAACCTGAACTTTGGGGTTCCCAAGGTCCCTCAAAATCTGTTGGGGGTGCCCAGGAATGTGCAGACCGGCCCTTAGAGACAGGCTCCATGCCTTATCCATGCAACTCAATAGACCAGGGGTGCTGTGTAGAAGATTGGAGAGGCTGAGCGATCCTCTGCCTCCTGCTTGGACGAGGGGATCCCCAAATCACCAGGAAAACCTCTGCCCAGGGAAGAAGAAAATGCCTCAGGCTTAGGGCTTCCAGCCCTGCAGTGCTGAGAGATGGACCCTGTAAGCATAGACAGGGGTGTCCCAGAGGGGCACCAGCACTGCTGAGGAGCTGAGATTGTCACCCCAGAGTTGAGTAGATCAGAGTCCAGGCTACGTGAATTTACACCCTAGAAAAGAGGCTCCAGATTCCCAGGCCCTGCGCCTCGGATCCCCAGCTGGTGACTTGCCTATTGGCTAGCCTGCATTTGATGTGTATGGAGGTGGGAGTACGCACATATGGCTCCCCAAAACCCAGTCACCGCTAAGGAATGGCAGTATAGAACCACATAGGGCCCAGCTTGAGGTACTCCCCACCCCTATAGATGCCCCTTCTCAGAAGTCAGTCCCACCCAGACTGCAGACAACCCCCTGCTGAGGCCCAAGGGTAGATGTGTCATTGTTACCCCCACCCCACCCCAGCAGGCTGACACCCCATTCTCATGCAGACCTGCTCTTTGTTTCAGGGCCACAGTCATTCATCCCAGCCCACACAATAGTCCCAATAGCATGACCTCATGGACAGGTTCACAGGGTCCAGCCACAGGCAGTAGCACCCACAGTATTTGTCCCCCGCCTCAGGTATAACCCATTCCTGGAGGGCCAGACAGGTGATATGGGAGACATGCAGGGAGCAGAGGGGCATACTCGTGCGTGCAGGCAGCTTGAATGGGGACAACTCACTTGCCCCAGAATGCAGCTGAAACCAGCCCAGGAGAACAAGGGCCCATGGTAGGTGCCCTGTGCTGCACAGGGCTGTATGCCAGCTTAGACTCCCCTCATAGGGACCTGCTCAAGCCTACCCTGGTTCCATGCCACTTCATTTCCAAGCTGCTCTGGAGCCACCTTCTCCAGAGAAACCCCACACCTCCCAGACCAGATGTAGGGCCTGGTTCTCTCACCCACTGAGCCACCCTGGATTCAAAGTTCCTAGTCCAAAACCCAATCCAAGCCCTCCCATGAGAGGACCCCTAACAGTACACAATACTGTTCTTAGCGAGTCCCAGGGAGAAGACAATGATTCAAAAAGTGAGATTTGACATGGCCAAGGCCCAGGAGGGTCCTCAGAGATGAGAGGTCTGTGGCATCCAAAACCAGACCTTAGGTGCCAGGGCTTCCTTTGGCTATATAGAGGGCCTGATCATTTCAATATGTCAGTATTGTTCAGATTGTTCATGTCTTGCCCAGTAGTTAGGAACAACCCCATAAGATACTCCTCTGGCAGCTGTCCCCAGGAACACCAGGAGTGATTACTGAGCTCAGCCAGAAAGGCCCAAGCACCACTCAGAAAAAGAACATTAGCACTGTCCCGAGGCCCACCACTGCCCCACCTGACAGCTTTGGGAGCTAAAATCTAAGGTGCCTCAGTGAGACTTTCTCCAACTGTGTTCTAATATATCTTCATCTTCTACAGTGGCAAAATTCTGAGCCTATCTTTTGCCCTTCCTAGTCCACACATATCACTGTCTCTGGTCAAAGTACTATGCCTACTTGAAGAAACCTGGCAAGTAACATCTACTCCAGAATGCCTACCCGGACTGGCCCAAGTCCTCCATGTTCCGAAGTATTGGGACATTGATAGAAGCTCAAGGCCACTGCTGTACCAGGACCATTCACCTGGGCCCCATCATCTGACCAGAAGACATGCTCCAAGATGCATAAAGGATGATGATGGAGGAATGAATGGATGAGCAAGAAGAAGGTTCAGGGGCCAATCTCTCCTGCCAAATTCCTGGCTCTTGAGGCAAGGCCCGGGGCGTGGGATGGAAGGAGAAGGCCATGCACGCCCGGGAGAGAGCAAGAAGATGGAGAGAGCAGGGCCGCGGAGGCTGCGGCTGACCTGGGAGGGGGTGGTGACGCTGATCTCTGGGACAAGCGTGTCATCAAACAGGCTGAGGATCTGCTCCTGCTTGACCTCCTTGGATGGAGTGTGTTTGGGAGGCGGAGGGACGGGTGGGCCTTTCCGGAGCTGTGGGTCGGCAGCGGGTGAGGGGGCCCCATAGGAGGCACAGCGGCGAGTGGGTGTCAGGGGAGACAGACAGAGACAAAGCCACAGTTAGTCACACCCAGGCCACCAAGAAAAACGAAGCTACAGAATCACTGCTCCCCAAGCCACAGATAGCAGGACCCCAGAGTACCTGGATACATGCGCAGAGAGGAGGGAAGGTGGACAGAGGAAGAAGAAGAGAGAAAAAAAAGAAAGGCAGCTGTGGGTCCTGCCACAGTAGTAACGAACATGTCTCACAACCCCCTGGTGAGAAAGCTGAAGAAAAGCAGTGGCTGAGGGACAGCCTATGCAAAGACCCCTCACACTCCTGGCTCTACTCTGCAGTCCAGTTACTCTGTGTCAGTTCAGCCTGTCTCCCATGGAGGCAGAAGGACTAGTGTTCAGAGAAAATCATACAACTGCCCACTGAAGGACTCAAGCAAGGCAGAGTACCTCAACCTCAGAGTTGCTGAGTCAGATGTGAGAAGGCATCATCCAGGGATGCTCGGGACCAGATAGATAAGCATGGCCGCACAGCCAGTTGGCCCAGAGGAGGGTATGGGTGTGCGACTCACTCTCCAAGTGGCTGTCCTAACCAGCTGTGGTCCCAGGGGCAACAGCCAGACACCAGAGTGAGGCCATCAAGGGCTCACATAGGACTGATGTGCAAAGTGTGATGGTACTTCTGACTTTTTCAGCTCCAGCCACCAACTTTGCAAAATCTAGGCAGCTGGAGAAGTCTTGCAAATGTGGGACCTGGTTTTGCTATTTCACAATTCATTCATGGAGTCCCAACTTTAAAAGTGTTGCTCAGTCCCATTGAGAGGAAGAGCTCTTCCTCTGAGGCTCAGAGTCTGTGTTTTGGGAACAAAGAAAAATAGAGAAGTCAAGCAATACAGAGGCCGGAAAAAGAGAACACGGGGACCTTTCAGGAAAGAGGAAGGGACACAGTCACTGATGCACTTGAAAGGGGCTGCCCACCAGAGAGGAGAGCTAGGACAGGTATGCAAGGAAGCCTGAGTTGGCAGCAGCCCAGCTGGACAATGCCTCTGGTCACAAACCTGACCAGGAGCCCCAGGACTCAGGACCAGTGAGAAGGTAGGACAGAGAAGGCAGAAGAGGGTAGTAGGTGGACTGTCGCCAGACATGGTGCTCACCTGAGATGGGGACTTGGGGAGAGCAGCTCCAGGGGTGGTGGCCGGCTCGGGCTCATGGTTGACTCTGATCTCAGGGGTGGCGGCTGGAGAGCCATCTGGAGGTGGTGATGGGCTGTTCCCTTTGGCGGGGACATTGTCACTGTGGAGGTAAGAAGAGGAAGAGGGGACAGAGAGATAGAACAGAAGTAAGCAATTGTCTTGCATGCAGCCAACCAAGATTCGATCCCTGGTACCCCAAACTCTGCCAGGAGTGATCTCTGAGCACAGAACCAGTGGTATGCCCTGAGTACCATTAGGCATGGCCCTATAATAACAAAAACAAGAGTGTAGAGGTGGTTGCAGAGGTGAGGGGAGTGGAGGAGACATGTGGAGAGTACCATGTATGTACATGTATGTATATATGTTTAAGCATGTCCAATTTGGACCTGTAGTGTGTGTGAGTAACCACACAGATTGACTGAGATCTTGTGATGTCCCGGGGGGGGGGGGGAGATGATACTTCTGTGAACACACATGTGCCTGAGACAGAGAATGGACAGAAATGGAGGGAAGGGGCACAAAGCTATCATATAACAAAAAGGAGATCCTTGTGTGAACACACATGTGCCTGAGACCAAGAGAGGACAGAAATGGAAGGAAGGGGCACAAGGCTATCATATAACAAGGACAATTCAGAGACCACTCTTCCCTGTGGGTCTATGATTCCAGAAGCCCAAACTGCCCACAGGTCTCTATAAGGTTCAAACCCTTGTCTCTTGCTGAAGGACTGAGCTCACAGCACGAAAAAGCGAAACATCCAAAGAGGCAAAGTGAGTCACCCCAAAGCCACACAGCAGTCCCTGGGCTTAGAGGAACCCCACTCCTCCACCTGCTAGATCCCCCAAGGCCTACTGGCTGGCCTTGCTTGCCACCCACTCACAGCAGAAAACCAGTCACAGCCCCCTCACAGGCCCACACTGCCATCCATACCACATGCACTGAGAGAAGCTCTACTCCACTAGTCCCCCCAGAGGGCAGAAGAGGACACTTGGGCCAGGACTTTCCAGTGTGAGAGCAACTGGGGTGAGAGGGTGAGGGCCCTAAGCCATGTTGCTCAAAACCCAAAAACATAACCAAGAATGCTCTGAGCCTGCCACTTGGGTGCTGAAGGGCAGACAATAAATGCCAATACTTGCATAAAAGAATTCATCCTCCCCCAGCATCAAGGCCAGTCAGTAGTCACAGAAAACCAGGTTTAGAGTTAAATTAAATAAAATGTGAAATGCAGCTCCCTGGTTTCAACAGCAACAATGTGACTGTGAGAGGCATCACGATGAGTGTTGACTATGGATTTAGAAGGAACAAGGAACTGGGGCAC